>OY735253.1:13073865-13103009 GCA_963457715.1 Argyresthia albistria | reverse complement strand
AGGCCTTAGCTGTATTTTTAGTTTAGAGCATTTTCCTTCCAAATCATCCCCATTATGTAAGAACAAAATATGCTGTGTCGCACACATGACATGTTCCCGAATGCCCCGCTAGTCCCGTTATAGCCCCTTTAAGCTAACTCACCACTACAATTCTACCAAAACTTATCGTAAAGTTCGTCCCCCTAAAACTTCAATGCCGTATTTTCACACATGTGATTGTTACCTTCTCCGTTCGTCTCGCACTGAACGGGTTCAGTCTCTCGTCGTTGGGCGATGTGAGCGGGGATGGTGAGCTGAATGGATTGTCAATGTACTGCGCTTGCTCGTTGAAGGTCCGACTTGCTTCAAGGCTCTCCAGCATGGCGGTCAGGTCGGTCGGACGGGCTGGAATGAAAACAAGAGATTTTGAGTTACCTACTAACAACATCAGAACTATGATTATGATGGGTTTGATTCAGTTGACATGCCATGACATTTAGCTTTTTTTCTCTTAAGGGGAGACAGAGGTGCCATTATTCAATACTCCATTTTTGGTGGCAGGGTCATCACTGCAGATATGAAGATTGAATGATTTCTCACAATGTTTTCTTCCATTAGAACATATCCACTTTTAGTTAACTTATTAGCTATAGTCTATTCATGATAAGAATGCAGTAAAGTCATCACTGTCCGGCGGCCTAGCCACGCCCCGTAATCAATCAAATCGTTTCCAATTACCAAGCCAAGTTCACAGTGACCAGTTGAAGGCAAACTTTACCGTGTCGTGTCCTGTGAGTTAGTGTGTGTTAACAGATTTAAATTTCACTGCATTCTTATCACGAATAGACTGTAATGACTAGTCTATACATGATCGCTTGAAGGTGTGGGTTGGAATCCAGGTCCTGTTGCTGACCACATACCAATAAGATAAGATATTTATTATTCAAGGTACATTTTATTGTTAAGAGAGTTACATAAATACTAAAGGCTGAAATCCAACTTACCTGGTTTGGAAGACCCTTTATTTCTACTAGCCACTTTGAACACCTTCGGGCTGATGTCGTTGCCATTACTGTTCCCCTCTGGTCGTTCGTCCCTCACTTTTCTTCTGGTTTTCCGCGGCTTATGTCGCAGCTCCTTTGTGTTGCCGGTGTTGTTCTCAACGTCGTTCGGCTCTATCTCAAGTTCGCCACTGAGTGTCACTACTTCTTCTTTATTGTACTCTTTGAGGTAATCATCAACCTGGAGATTGACAAGAGAATGTGGTGAAAAGATGAACGCAAATAATAAAAGAAATACATTTTGCAAATGCGATTCATCCAAGTTATCTATTTCATTTCATAAAAGCTTGTAACATAGAAATTTTCGAGAAACAAAGCCAAATGAAATATTAATTGAAACAAAAAGTAAACTTAAGAAAAAACCGACTTCCACAAACCCTATTTGATTAGATTGAGTTTACAAACTGTAAACTCTTATCCCCCTCCCCCCCTTGGGGACTTAATTTTGTCAAATCCCATCTCAGTGCTACCCCACGCTACTAAGGAACCTCTGTACAAAGTTTCATGGCTCTAGGTGCACCGGTTTAGGCTATGCTTTGCCTGCCCGTCAGCCACACATTGTAATTGTACCTAGTATTGAGCAGTTCTGGTGGCCATGTGTGATCTTCATTATCAGTTCCGCATCACAACATTAGGCTGACCATGTGCATTTGCACTACAAGTTATTATGAAAAACACAAAAAACACTATAGGTCTGCCTATATTTAAAGAGTTCCCTCGATTTCTCCAGGATCCCATCATCAGATCCTGACCTGGTGTCAATGGGACCAATGGGAAGGTAAACCCTTTCAAACAAAAAAATAATTTTCCAAATCGGTCCATCCGTCTAGGCGCAATCGGGGCACATACCTACATAAAAAAGAATTAAAAAAAAAAACATCCAGACAAATTGTAAACCTCTTCCTTTGGGAATTCGGTTGAAAATAGAAGTATAACTTCACCCAGGTTTGGTTGGGTTTGGTTAGGTGTGGCACTCAGATGATTTGACAAAACAGTAATAAATTGTGCCTGCTGTACTACTTTCAATTTTACATTTTTGTGATACTGCAACATGTACAGAAGCAGGCTATGACCTCGTGACTCCCAGCTCATTTTGACATGCAGTAGTCATTGAAACCCAGCAGTTCTGTTGAAAGGTCCTAATTCAAATCTCAAATATCATAAAAAAGAAATGTCACCTTTTCTAGCGCACTCAGACTGGACCCAGGTATCTCAAACTCCTGCAGATCTCTTTCCCTGGCTCGTGATGAGTGCCTCTTCTTCTTCCTAAATGATGGACTCCGTTTCTCCTTATGCCCACTATGCCCACTTGACGGCCTCGACAGAGTCTTCAGAAACTTCTCATCCAAATCATTAGGGTCATGGGAGTAAAACACAAAGGACGGCTTGGCACCAGTACCGTCAGTTTTTTTGATCTCATTTTCAACAAACCCCAGTATACCCTGTTTGATCTGATCGTGTATTGGCAGCTCAATATCTAGGGACTCATTTTGGTCGGTTTTGATCCAGTTGTCTCTTGTTTTCGGTTTTTCTGCGGACTCCTCGTTTGTTGAGGCGGGTTGGGGCGCGTCTTCTTCGCCTGAATGTCCGTTGGAGAGTCTCCGAGAATTTGACCTGCTACGCGAGCGTGTCTTGTTTCTGTGCTTCGGAGATGGCGACCTGGCGGAGGTATGCACCTCAGCTATCTCCTCAGTGACGTCATAACCCCGCACAGGCTTCATACTCTTCACACTCATCGGTTACAGCGAGGAAAACCAGTCACGAATCGAAGCAACGCCTTCGCATGTTTCAGACTCGTATGGAGTACTGTTTTTCTGGTCAGTCTCAAAATTGACGATCACTAAACACGGTAGACGCTTTGCGAGTCATAGATTTGGGTTTTAGGCTTCCGTTTTGTGGGAAATAAGAAGCATTCCTTTACTGAACGAAACGAAAACAATCGAAACAAAGCTGAAATGTCAAATGTCAAACAAAGCGCGTGACGTCAGTCGTGAACTCGTGACGTCATTACCAGGGGTGTGTTTAGTAAAGCGGGACATGTATCGGTGGCGAATTGGCGATCTAGCTAGAGGGTCTAACTAAAATGGTGAAAACTGGAGCCGTCTGCTGTGTGTGTGCGCTATAAAGTGGATGTAACATTCGATTTAGACAGATAGTCACACCTGTGCCTGTAGACAATGTTAAACGCTAATAGCGGATAGCGAAACGAAACGATAACTTTTTATGTATGCCAGATCACAGAACACACACAGATCGCTACGTGACGTCACCTTAGCGAAGCCAAAATGTCAAATAGCATACATAGAAAGTTATCGTTTCGTTTCGCTAGCGTTAGCGTTTAACTTTGTCTAGAGGGACAGCAGGCCTAGACAAAGTTAATAACACTACGAAAACGATACCAAACGAAAACTCAAAATTATTTGAAATTTGGTGTTTGGTGACCAAACGTCAAATCGCATACATACATATTCTAAGCGTTTCGTGCCAATGATAATAGCGTTTTGCATCTTGTCTACGGGGGCAGGCCGTTCAGTAACTACAACACAACTGTCATCGGGCGACTTTCACCCGACGACAATCACACTTTCTTGTGCGGTGCGAAGTTACCCACTGAACACACCCGCAAGTAGAGTTAAACGTTAAACGTTTCATTTCACGCAAAAAACATTGTGGCATGCATGGGTGATCTTTAAATTTACAAGTTGTGCGACATAAAAGAGTAGAAATTAACATTCACAGACTACTGCGTGTTTTCTTTATTGCCATATTTGGATTGTCTATCAAAATACGCAATAGTGCTCTAATATGTCACTTATTATGTTCCCATTATTTATGTTCTACTCTTTTATGTCGCACTTATAAGTATTCTTTGTATTGATTGGCAAGAAATAAGTTTCATCTTTAAACTATTCAGTTTTTAGTCCTTTAGTTACTTTAGTTATTGTAGGTTTTTAGCCCGCGCGCCGCCAGTCATTACTAGATGTAGGGTAATCTAGATAGCGATTGCCCACCTTCGATCATATTGCCCTATTGACATAAAGTTAGGTACCTACTTACCTACGTTCTTTGTCCGTAAAATTAAATAGTCTGACCCGTCTGGTTGGGCGGAGAACAAGCATAGAATAAAATTAAGGTAAATAAAATAATCGGTCAAGTGTCTTGCGCAAATATTTCGCTTATGTGACACTTTAATTTTAAGACAATTTAATTTAATAAAAGTTAAATAAACTTCAAAAATGTTCTGAGTGTTTCTCGTATGGAGAGGAGAGTCGATACCTACTAAAAAGATTATGTACTTACCAACCTAAACATAACTAGTTTTCGATAATAACTAGGTAATTAATGAGTTTCGCATTCTCGTAGGAAGCTCTTAGAACGCTTTGATACAGCGACCGTTATAGTCGTACGTACCAGCCACACACAATCACACAACACTCAGATCAGAGTATTTTGGAATGTCGATGACCTTCGAACGGCAGCGACAGAAACCCCACCTATTTTCAGCGGTGCAAAACACTTAAGTCTAGATAGGCACAATATTTTGAATCGCTTTTATTGGCTATAATAACTTAAAAATAGAGTCAAGCCTTATCCCTACGGGGTGGCACAGGGAACAGTTCTGCCCGCTTTAGTTACCTACCTATATTTTAATTGACAGGGGGCTCGGACTTCATTTAAGGAATACCTACATAATGAAGTTTTCCTCATGATGTTGACTTTATGAAATGTATCTAACTATCTACCGGACCTACCCTGTTCCTAATTTACATAAATGATCTGTGCCGCCTCGTCTACCAAACGCCAAGATCATCGCTTATGCTGATGATACAGTTCTGCTCTTCTCCGGTAATAGTTGGGCAAATTGGATTTAATAATGTCTCTTGCTGGCTACAACAGAATATTTTGACTCTTAACGCTGATAAGACCAAATACCTGACTTTTTCCATTAATAACTCTACACAACCAAAAAGTGTGCATAAACTTTATGCTCATACATTGTAGTGATCTGGGACTTAATTCTTGCACTTGTAGAACTCTAGAAAGGACATCGAGTATCAAATATTTAGGCATTCAAATTGATAATAATCTTAAATTCCACTGCCACATAGAGAATCTCAGTTCAAAAATAAGGAAGCTAATTTACTTATGTGTTCAAAAACCTGAGGCATGTAGCAGAGCCATGTATTATGAAGCGTATTTATACGGCCCTTGCTGAATCACTTGAGCTACTGCATTGCCAGCGGGGGTGGTGCACACAAGACAATTATTTTACGTTTGGAGAGGGCTCAGCGAGCTGTTTTAAAGGTCTGTACATTCAAACCTTTTTACTTCCCCACAACAGACCTCTACAATTTTTGCGAAGTACTAACCGTTAGACAGATAGCATCTTACTAAAACAACACAGAACAATGTTATCAAATCAGAATACTTATTATGTTTACTTCAAAAAGGCGCAGGGATAGAGTCTTTGATATTGTAAAAGTGCGCACTTTCATGCAAAGATTTCTTAAATTCATTGGTCCATATCTCTACAATAAAATAAGCAAATCCTATGAAATACATAACAAAACAACATATGAAATTAAAAAGATCGTGTTCAAAAGGCTGCGAACCCAAACATATGATTGATGACACGGAAAATTTAGTCACAGTATTATCATGACATCCATGCTATCTGACGATTACGATATAGTTATGTGTCATATTCATATATTATAGAACGATATTTAGTTATTTGATATATTGAAATAAATATTTTAAAGGTATTTTTAAAGGGTTTACACTTGCATTCATCACACATAAAATTTAACAGACACTCATTAGACTCTCATCTTCTCTCTACACATACACAACTCATCCACACGACTTCTTTAAAGTCTATCATATTTTCTTAGTCTTAGATTTAAATTTCTACTCTTTTAAGTTAAGTTAAATACACATTAGTTTACTTTAAGCATGTCCATCTATTTGTGGGAAGTGCTACTACTCATCCTATAACACAGGGTTCGCCCTTTTTTAGGGAGTAGAGAACTTCCCTTGTTCATTACTATGTGTAAAAACAAGTAATCTATGTAACACTTTAATTGAATAAAGCTTATTATTATTTATTATTAAATCGGTGCAAGGCGGTGAGAGCGAGGCTTAGCGGCTGGCGGGCGTCGGAACGGGCGCGAAGCGGCGGCGACGACGAACGGAGCGTTCGCGTCATTGTCTGTCCACGCCCTAACTCTCAGACTTCACTTGCCAGCCACATTCAACAAAACAAAAACAAAAATCAAGATGGCGGCCAATTTCTTGCGTAATGTGCCGGTAGCACCTCCCGCGTCCCTTGAGGTCGTTTCCTCACCTCCTCTGTGCCCGCGACGAAGCGGCGAAAGGAGACTTTCACTCCAAGTATTTGGCAGTTGCTGGGCTGACGTCATGGTTTTTGTGCAATGTGATTATGTGATGCAACCTTTTGGTTCAGTTGTCTTATTTTAGCGGGGCCCTGCTTTGAGGTTTGGGCCAAAACAGGTACAAAAAGGAGAGTTAATTACCTCTCCTTTTTGCACCCGTCCTGCAGGAATGCCTACAGACAAATTTGTTTTACGAACTGTAGGCTGTAGGGTAGGTAGGTACCTATATACTCCAATATTATACTTTACAAAATAATTCTCAATACCTACGCAATAAAGCATTCTGTCTCTGAGCATTCCATTACTTTTCCAAGTATTTCATGATGTGCAGCAGTTGCGGAGTATCTTTAAGGGCATTTGTAAAAATTAAAACTAAACTGTTAAAATGGCCATTTTAAGTATTTTATTTTCATATAAGATATTAATTAGGTACAGATAGGTATTTATAAACCTACATTAGTTTGGTCCAATAATTTAGTAAGTAAGTTAATTACTCATCATAAGTTAATGAACTTAGTTCTACGAAGCTAACTGCGCTTTTTAATCTCAATAAAACTGTACTGTTTTACTTTATCTTCATGTTATGTTAACAACACCATCACCGATATTTTATTATGTACAGTGTCTACATCGGCGGGGTTCATCAATTTATGAAAAAGTTCAAATTATGTCCCGAATAAAGTTATCGTCTGTCTATTTGGCACAAAATTTTACAAAAAAAAAGCAATTTCCAAGGGCATACAATGCATTTTTGGATCCGCCTCTAACTTTATTTAAGTATAATTCGTACAAAAATTAAAATAATCTCCAGCTTTTCTTAGAATTAACTTAAGCAAGTGTTTCTACATTGTTTACTGAAACACGAGCTACTTGACGGCCCGAGCCACTTCTCGTTTAAACCAGCCGTCGTTTAACTAAACCTAACTTATTTATCAATTCGTTTTCATCATCGAATGTCATTACATTATATTTACAAAGTTCATAGAACGTACTAGAAATATATCATAGATATATGGGATAAAAATTACCAGCTTTCGACGTAAGCGGCGCGTACACGAATCGAATAAGCAAGTCGATTAGCCCGACGTGCCGAGTCTAGTCGCTGGTAACTAAACTTATCAACTAAACGCACAAAGCGATATGCCCCGTCCGATAGAATTCTGGAGAAAATTACCTTTCTCGAATTCTATGGAGGGTAAACACACGAAGCCTATTATTTCACGATAGGAAAATTCGGCGACAAACTGACGAACTGCGTTACAATTTGTCGGTTACATCGCAAAATGCAAGCAGTTCTCGCGTCCGCATTACCGCGGCTCTCGTTCCCTTATTTACAATAATAAATAATTTACAAGCTTACAAACTACGGGATATTGCAACGGGTTTTGAGTATTGGCGTTCGCTTATAGGCAGTATGGATGGCAAAATTGGTAGACGAGTCTTTGGCTTCGCTCGGTTTTCTTCATAATGCCTTTCTTGTAGTACTGGCGGATGCTTCTGGACAGTTTGTCGTAGTTCATCGCGGGCCGGTTCTTCCTCTTCCCCCACAGTCGGGCCACGCGCACGGAGTCCTCGATCTTGAACACTCCGCTGCCTAGAAAGAACAATTTATGGGAATTAATATTGGTTAGCTCACCGAAACAGTAACAGAGTGGTACGGGGTAGTTTCTTGCCCTTCTTTGCTCCATCCCTAAGCCCACAACTTCCGAACGGGCGGTAGTATACAAAAATATTAATATTATATTGACGTTGACTAAGCGATCTGTATGATTTTATGGTCAATAAAAAAATGACTTTGACTTTGACTTTATAGCCAAGGAGAGCCATAAGGCAAGTGGGCAGACCACCTGCCGCCGTCCGCATCATCAACTCGTCAGGATTTCAATGAATGCAGTTGGCGCAGGAAAGTGCGAGATTGGCTTTATAGCGAAGTCCTATATCTAGCATGTTGGTCGTTGTGGGTTGACCATGGTGATGATGAATATTGGATGGCTTCATTCTACCAAACCTAGGTAGTGAGATTACAATGTTAAGTCTACATTCCTATGCCTAAGTACCTAGTATTTCCTTGCGTGAGATAGGATAACGCGGTTCATAAATCAGTAAACTAGGACATTGCATTTATAGCATAGTTAACGTTGTGTCATCATAAATTCGATTTAATCACGATCCTCAAAATGTCTAAGCGTTCTCAAGTGCGCGCGAGACTACGAACAAAGGAATGGAACAACCGAGTGTGACTTTAACAGAATGTCGTTCTCATAAAATCAAGACAATATTGCGACTAGCCGACAACCAGTCACGAAGCTTAAATCGCAACCTTTGGGACAAATCTCGTGTAGAGTACGCAATTAAATTTTTGTACATTATGATATGCTCTAATGATTGTTTGATTCCCTACCGATAATCGAGTAGATAATAAAATAGGTACATATAAGTAGCTTAAAATAATCGATAATTCTATCTACTTATAAGTGTATAATATTATATATGTACTGTGGTTGTAGATTGTAATTTGTAATTTTGTAATTTTTGATGTGTTTTGTTTATTTTTTTTCAAATCACCAATAAACTCTATCCATGGTAGCCACTGGTTGTACTCAATACACCTTGAAACTGTTGTTGCTAACCGATGCTAACTCCACACTAGAGGCGGCCAGTAACAGGCTCGTTCACCTTGGCTCGAGATTGTCCCACCTAGGAACCACAATCAACTCAATAATATACTATTATTAAGTATAATAAACCAGACTTGAAATGCGTTAAATGATTGAAAAATTATCATTTTTAATATTAAAAATGTTATTGGCTTTAAAATTATTTAGGAGTATCTTGCCTTTTGCTGGTTTAGAAACGATGTTAGGACCAACCCAGGTATGGGACCCAAATTGTGATAGACATAAGTACCTAGTACATTGTTTATAGGGTTCCGTACCCGAAGGGTGTCAAACGGGACCCTATTACTGAGACTTCGCTGTCCGTCCATCCTCCCTTCCGTCTGTCTGTCACAAGGCTGTATCTCATGAACCATGATAGCTAGACAGTTGAAATTTTCACAGATGATGTACCTACATATTTCTGTTGCCGCTATAACAACAATAACAACAACAATAATAAATATTAAAGCGGGTTCCCATACAACAAAAATGTTTTTTTTTGCCGTTTTTATAGATAACGGTATGGTGGATGGGTTCCCCTTCGTGCGCGAGCCCGACTCGCACTTGGCCGGTTATTACTGATTTATGAGACTTTGAGAAATATTAAAATGTCACCTTGTTACTTTTTGACTAGATAGGTGGTAGATTACCTACCTTATAATACAGCCTTACCTATGCAAAGTTAATAATTTCCTACAAACAAAACCTTAGGTGGTGTCTGCTGATTTTCCTATTCCTAATTTTCCAGGATGCCCCAAACAAAATACACCTAGCCACTATACAGGGTGTAACAGAAGGGTGAAGTCATATTTCAGGGGGTTGTTAGGGAGACCATTCTGAGCAACATTCACTATGAAACCGATTTGATCAGAGCAACTTTATTTTTCATTGCTCCATATGTTTTGGTCCGGGTGGTCCAGCTGATTTGTATAGAGAAGTGAAAGTGAAAGTTGCTCTCATCAAATCGGTTTCATAGTGAAAGTTGCTCAGAATGATGTCCCTAACAACCCCCTAAAATATGACTACACCTTTCTGTTACACCCTGTATACTGCTTCCCAACGATATTTTGGTCCACGGTGGAACTAACTAACTAACCAATGAGGAATGAAAGGTCTGTGTTGATGACAGGTTCATTGCATTAAGTTGCGTAGAGCTGGCGCCCCCCTGTAAACGTCACTCATCAGCTAAAATATCGTTGGATGACTGTACAAACTGTACATCTTTCCAACTGATAAAAGGATCTGAGAGAGCTCAACCTTAGTCTTACTCGAGTCCTTCCTTGAGTCTTATACTCGCACTTGATCGATAATTAATTAATCATAGCCTTGCCAGGATTTTGCTAGGCAACCCACTCGCAATGTATTTTCTAGCATACAACATTTTATAAAAACCTATCTGTGTAAAAACGTAGTTTCATCACAGTAACAGATGGGTGAAGGAAGGTCGAGCTCTCTTCGGATCTTAGGATAAATGATCTTTTGGCGCGCGGTGACAGGCGGAACTAACGCGTGATGACCAAGTGAGTATAATATTCCTTGATGACCAATAAGGAATGAGAGGTCTGTGTTGAAGTCAGGGTTAACAGGGCTAACGTCGCTCATCATCAGCCAAAAGATGTGTTGAATACGTAATGAATAACGTTAGAGGGTTACTTACTTCTCTCGAGCCACCGTATCGCGGAGCCATGTTGCTGCGGCGAGGCGAGCAACTCTTTCAGGAACTGCCAGAGGTGGATGTGTGTGCTGCCCGACTTGGCCTTGCCAGCTGACAGCTGCTGCGCGGCGGCTGCTGACTCAGAGTCCTCGTCTGCGGGGGAGGAGACATAGGTACGATGAAGATAACATTTAGGAACATATTGGCGAGGCGAGGTGAAGACAGGTGGAGGGAGTGAGCAAGTAGTGGCCGAAAGAAGGAAAGAGAAGCGTGGGTCGACCGGTGGCCAGATGGGTCGATGACATTACGCATATTGCGGGGAAGATGGATTCGATAAGCACAGGATCGGATAAGTTGGCACAAAAGGGAGGAGGCTTATAATAGACAAGCAGTGGTCGGAAACAAGCTGCCGCTTATGATAGGTACATTGCTTTTGGCTATGATACCCTGTGGCTTGGGAAACACAGAATCGACCAAGGCAGAAGCAATATCACAGAGGTCACGGAATCTAAAACAAACATGGCCTTTCCTTTACGGAGTGGCAGAGATACAATATTCTATTTTGCGTGACGGGCTAGCCCTCGTCGTAGTTGAGATAAAAGATGTTGTGTAAACGGGCATAGTCTACCAGGATCATAATCGAGCCAGTCACACACCAATCTAAAACATTTTTTTTTTTAAATGGTACCTTACCTCTGTAATAATTGGTGTTTTGGTAAGATTTATGTACCTAAGTGCAAATATTTACGAGTGTCTAAGATAAATTAAGCAGAGAATGAGTTTAACCTGAAGACTGTATTTATAAGTGATAATTCATCCAAACAACCGTAGCTTTACCCTCGATCCACTTTTCCAAACAATTGAGCGACAAAGCATGTATTTTCTCAAAACTGATCATCAGCTATTAACTTAAAGATTGCTATTAAGAAGCTAGCTCGCAGACGGGTGTGCCTGTCCGACCCAAATGCATATTAAACTATCATTAACGAGTATTATATTCAGCGTATTATGAGTATTAAAGCTGAGCTGATAGTGTCCAATGAGGTGAGCAAGGTCGTATGGGGAAAAAAGTGCCTCCCTGATGCTTGTATGGGTTCTGAGAATGTGCCAGTTTATGTGTTCCTTGAAAGGTGCTGTAGACTCGACGGTGTCTAGTCTGCTCCACATCAAGGTGTAATAGTACCTATTTTTTTTATGGACTGACTAGAGGCTTCTTTGGTAGGTTTATTGTGGTTAAATTTTCAAACGGTAAGCCTAAATCGGGCTATCCTATTTGATGATCTGTTTTTAATGTACTTTGTTGTGAAATGATAAACCTAAACTCCGCTTCATGTACCTTAAAAGATAAGTACTTAGGTGAAAGGAATAGATCAGAGGGACTTTCCTTTATAAGAAGATAATGGGATGATTTTATTATTTCTAATTTACTCCATAGAAACAGTAATCTGAGTAGAGTAGATAATTGTAAGATGTATTCAAATGATAAATAAATTGACTAAGTACCTATAAGGGTCATTGTCAAAGCTTGATCCAAATTTAAGCAAAAATAAAAGTTTAAGTTTTTATGAAATTCGACATTTATTTAGTAAACATACATGCATTTAAAGATAAACAAGTTGCAACCAGAGATCAAATTTAAGATTTAAATAAGTTATATATCAAAAACCATTTTATTGTTCCACCGAAAAGACAAGGCGGTCCACCGAATGGTCTAAAAATGCAATTACAACATGAAATAAACAAAAATTATTAAATTCTTTTGCATATAACATAGAACCTCTTCTTACAAACAAATCAACATAACACAGTCATGGTTGGCAAGAAACATTTAAAGAGAAAAAAAAAATTGTCTTTGTCCACCGAAAGGACTATGTCTTTTCGGTGGACAAAGACAAAATATTTTTTATAAACATAGATAATAAAATAATAAATAAAGTAATACATAGTATAAATAAGAATAACTTAGCATGCATACATACACATACATAGGTACATAAATACTATATCTAATAATGATACCTACCTATTATGAAAGAGAAAAGAAATAATTTTTTACTCTTTTCTTAAAAGTATAAATTGTGGGACTGTTCCTTATAGCGCAGGGAAGTGCGTTGCACAATCGGATTGCCCCCAACCTGAACGAGTGCATATAGGCAGTAGTGTATGCCGAGGGGTCGAGAGAAGAGACATCGTGGATTTCCTGTTGCTATCCCTGGGGAAGAGAAACTCAAAACGTTCACGAAGATAAACGGGATACCGGGGATTTTTCAAAATATTAAACAGAAAAGAGAGAAGGGCATTTTACGGCGAAGACGAATCGGAAGCCATCCTAGCTGCTTGCGACACTGAGAGACATGGTCATACTTGCGTAGCCCGAAGATAAACCGAATCCCGAGGTTCTGAAGTCGTTCGAGTTTGTTCAGTTGTTCTTCGTTCGCACTGACCCAGCAAACATCCGCGTAGTCGATTAAAGGGAGTAGAAGTGACTGAGCAAGAGTGATTTTAGTCTGAAATGGGAAGAAGTACTGCAATCGGTTCTTCAGAGTCATTGATTTGGGGCTCAAAATCGATGGACTAGACATTGTTCTCGATTTCTGGTTATCTGTTGGATCTAGCAATTGGCTAACTATCATTTGGGCTCCAGTTATAAATAAGCAGCGGACTTGCTATGCTCAGCAAGAGACTGAGAATAGAACTCGAAGTTGGTGGAGGGAGCAGGTATCTCGTTACGTGGTTGTAGGTCAAGTGTTATATGGCCCAAATTATAGTGTACGCTCGTAGGTCCTGGGGCACAAGTAGTGCAGTCAGTCTTCGGAATTGGAGGATTTTTGGTTCTCTCTTGTCTTATGTTACTTGATGCACTTGCATGGTACCGTGGAAAGGGTAGATTTTGCAGTTTTGAATCAGTCTTTCAATGTCTTTCGCTGCCGCATCGTCAATTTTTATAACATCGATGCCCTTACTACTTACTTCTTGTTTGCATTGAAAAATGCATAATTCAATATGTATAGCCAATTTGCAGAGTGTCTATTTTGCAGTTGAATATACTTACTTTGGATTAAGTCACATTAATTCATACCCAAGTTGCCTAAAAACAAAGACATTTCACTAAGTAATCCATTCGGTGGACATTCATCTTTTCGGTGTACTTAAATACCACCGAAAAGACGTCCACCGAATAGACTTTTCACAGGAAATATCATTTATCACGCAACATTCTGAGGTTTATGTCAAAATTCAAAGACTAAAATGATTAAGGACCTAATTGTTTATAAAATAATGAATGGCAACCAATTTTCAAGGTTTTACTTACCAAAACACGAATGGAACCGAAAAGATGCACTGAACTTTGACAATGCCCATTGTTTTTCAAAGATTAGCTTCAACTTTTTGCGCGCTCGTCTCACGGCAAGATGGCGCTGAGTGAGAGCAATGCAGTATTGGGTGTTTTCATAAATTACTGTTATGGTCCGGAAATGTCATTGTTTACTAAATAATTGGTTCGATTAAAAAAAGTCCACCAAGTAGACGTTTGTTTTCGTAACAATGTTTGAATGTGCAAAAAGTGTATTTATATGAATCCTTAATTTTTGTCCTTTATACATTGGAAAAAATCAAAAGTCTACTTTAGAAAAATCATAATGTGAGGTAGCACAGCCAATTACTTTTTTTTGTGCGTTTACTTTTATACAAGGAGTGTGATCGGTAACAGACCACCGAAGTGGACTTTTAGGTTGAAATTGTTCTGTAAATATAGTTTTATTATTATTATGGTTTTAATAACGAATACGTAATATAGATATGGGATACATTAACTATAAGATTAACATAGTTTTTATTCTGTAATTTGTTTTCACTTTTAAACAAGCCTGTAACACTTTTTTTTAGGGTTACGACAATGACCCATAAATAAGGAGATGTGGGTCAGTTCATCAGCAGTGAAATGACAGCATATTGATGCTACTTATTATGGAAATATGCATCATCATCATGCATGTTATTGCACTCAGTGTAAGTGGACAGTTAACTTCAATAACATCATTAGGTGCAACGTATTATTGTGTTAATTCAGAAAATGATGATACCTACTTAATCATTACGAAGATGTTTTAACATTGAACATGTCAAAGAGTTGTGGTAAAATTATTAGTATGTTTCATTTACAGAGATATCTGAAATAGTTTTAAAATAGATTCTAAATCTTTAAATTTGTAACAAACAGCATACAATCATTATGGATAAGGCAAACATTCTGAACCGCACATTTAAGAAGCCAAACAAATTCGCGTACCTACTTCTAAACCGTTAAGTAGCTGTTAACAACATTATATTTAAAGAAGAAAGCAAGCGGACGACAAAGAATGCTGACCATCACACTGCACTCCTTAACTCCCTTAAAGTGATATCAACAGAGTTGAAACATTCTGAACCGCACATTTAAGAAGCTAAACAAATTCGCGTACTCTAAACTGTTAAGTAGCTGTTAACAACATTCTATTTAAAGAAGAAAGCAAGCGGACGACAAAGAATGCTGACCATCACACTGCACTCCTTAACTCCCTTAAAGTGATATCAACAGAGTTGAAAATAGCGTAGCCGGCGTAAGAAAAGGTACTAAAGACGTGGCTATGAAAGAAACGTACAGTGGAGTGACACAGCTCACATCGACCTTGCGATGTTGTGGCACCGGACCACATGACACAAGTGGGTCGTCGGGAAACGAGACAAAAACTCGCTTCGTCATTTATGGGTTTCTAGATACTCGAGTAAGGGACGACAGAATTGCAATGTGACGGGGTCTGAGTGACCGCCTAACTGTTAGGGCGCGGTCCTACCAAATGTTGTAAGTCTCTGGGTCTCATGGGCTAACTATGTCATCGCGGTACAAAGTAAACGGATTTGTTTTACTTGCTGCCTATATTTTTGGTTTCTCAAATTGTGCAGCTGGAGAAAGCTATGGCGATGGCTGGTCTATGAATTTTTATGATTATTTTGCGAATATGGCATCCCCGAGCAATTCAATAAAAATTGCTTGAAATATGGTCATACGCACGTCGCACACGCTTGGCCTAGTCTAACCTCTATGAGAAACTCGAGTTATTGTTGTGGTCCCCGCGTATGAAGTTTTACGATAATTTTATGAACCTTTCATTAATCAGCGTTTACATCAGTTCAATAAAGTCTGCGTACCTATCTTATAGTCGTCGTATTTGAAACGTGGCCATATATTTATTAGTCGTCTTGTCTCCACGTAGTGGGTCTATCAACTAACGGTGATGGCAAGACTTTCAATATTGTCAAATAAACACTATTACAGGTCAAATACCTGAATTTCTTGTGCAAGTCTGATTTAAAAAAAACACACTCATGTCATGACAGATAGATATTGTATGTACGTATTTATGTAGTTAGGTGTATTGATTTGCATATTGTGTATTTATTTAGTATTTTTGGTATACTTATTATATTATGCTTGAAGTATATTTATTTAGTCATTTATTGTGCACTGACTTCCCTCTCTGTATCTGTTTTTTCCTGTAATGCCTAGGTTTGCTGAAAGAAATCTCTTTTTAGAGATAAGCTCGTCTTTGTACATACCTTTTTGCAAATGTTACTTGTTTTTTATGTTCTGTGCAATAAAGTATAAATGAAAAATGAAATGAAATGACATTTGCGACAGCTACCAAATTGCCAATATTTTCTTTCCTAAAGGCTTTGACTTAAAAAAACTGACTTTAACTGAAATATCTGGAGCGTTGCGAATCTTGGTTAGATGTTTTTCCAAAATGTTTGATATAAAAATAATAACTTTCAACAACACTTACTGGCTAAAAATTAAAAACTCCTATAAGCAGCACTAGCCAGCTAAGTAAGAAAGTCAATACTGAAGTTTGAGATCTAACGGACTCTTACAATGCAAGCTTGATGCATCGCCGCGTACCACTTACCAGCGCACACGCACGCCGAGAGACGCGACTCTCCGTAACTTTTTTATCAACAACTCTCGTCGGCCAAACTAAATTCGCTTAATGGACAGATTTACGATCGCAGCCCATAAACGAAGATGTGGTGGGAGAAAACATCAATGTCGGTTTATAATGGTTTTAGAAAACTCTTGGTCTCAGTTTCGTGAAGCAATTTCAAGTTTATCATAAAATGCCTTTTGAAGATCACATACCTAATTAAGTTTTTGAGTTAAACATGGTAGGTACTTAGACTTATCATTCGTCTAATAGGTACCTATATTACTATAAGAAAATCCTAATTTTTTAAGTGTTGAGTCACCAGGGTGTCAGACAGATTTTTATCTTTTTGATAATCTTCTTTCTGATTCTTTAGGATTATGCTTGGATGATAAATGACTGCGGTGGACGTTTTGATTTGGGTGAGAGAGTGGGCGAAGTAGATTGTTCTTCATTCAACACTCAACTTGCACTCTTTCAGATATCAATTTAACATAATAGAGTACTATTATCTCTTCTGTGATAATAGATTAGATCTGTCAACAGGACCAATTTTACTTCGGACCTTGTACGTCTTTACCCCTGGAGCCGGCGAATTCTTTTGTTTGTTATTTCATAGGCTGAACTTTATTAGGACCAAATCAAATTGAAAATCGCGGGCCATTGATTTGAGGCTAGACGCTTTTTGAGTGGTTAATTGGGTACATGTGGAGGGCTCAACAGTGGTTTCCCTGACAATCTGATGCTGACTATATCTGCTACTCACCGTCGCTGGCCTCGTCCTGCTGCGCCGCGGGGGTGGCGGGCGGCGCGGGGGAGGGGCGCGGCTCCCCCCACTGCCCCCAGCCCTCTGGGCGCGCCGCCTTCCATATCTCCAGCTGTGCGTATAGCGTGCTCCCGGCCTGGACAGATAACAATAAGAATAAGCATTGTAATCCAGGTCTTTATCCAGAAGTGGAAAACTTAACGGCTATAAAGCGATCAAGTAAGATTCGCACTATCACACGAAGGGTTCCGCACCATCGTACAAGAAACAAGTGCCTGACAGTTATTGCTATCCAACGCGTCGGGCGCTATACATTGAAATGGACTTAATACTATGTTATTCTAAACACTCTTATTTTTTCGTGTAGTTCAGAGCCTCGATCACGAACGTTTTCGAGAACGCAGGAAATTATATTTTATATCATAAAGAATAAAAATCATAGACATTTGGCTTTTTGATAGTTTTCTATAGAATCTTTGTTAGTGATTGGGCTACAGTATTTGTTCTTGTAGTGGCAACAGATATACTCGTTTTGTATGTTTTGTGAAAATTTCAACTTTCTAGCTATTAAGGTTCGTGCCACAGAGGCTTATAGAGTCCCTATCCAAAAAATAATATATCAAATGAATGTATGGATTTTCGTGAAATTGAATATGAAAATATCAACTTATAAAAAACAAGTGCGATTCGGGCTCGCGCACGAAGGGTTGCGTACCATTATCTATAAAAAACCGCAAAAAAATCACGTTAGTTGGATGGGATCCCCCCTTAATATTAAATTTATTTTGTTTTTTAGTAGATATTTTTTGTTATAGCGGCAACAGTAATACATCATCTGTGAAAATTTCAACTGTCTAGCTACCACGGTTCATGAGATACAGCCTGGTGACAGACAGACAGACAGACGGACAGCGAAGTCTCAGTAATAGGGTCCCGTTTGGCACCCTTCGGGTACGGAACCCTAAAAACTATGATAAAAAATATGCTATCGATAAATTGAGCGAAAAAAATTAATGCGAATATTGAAGAACGCTACGTAGAAATTCGCTATGTTAAATAAAGCGAATGTAAAATATTAGGAATGTTAAAATATGCTTCGTGAAATTTCGCTACAATGAAAAATCGCTTGTGTAAAAATATACTAACAAATACCCGTTTGGCACCCTTTGGGTACGGAGCCTAAAGTGGAGTACAGTATTATGTATGACTACAACCAAATCAATGATAGATAGAGTCTTAAAATTGGGAGCATTGCATCGCATTCATAAACAAACAGAGTTTTCCATGTCCTCAGGTAAAACTTACATAAATACAAACATGATGTTGAAGGTACTCTTATAAGTCGACCTCTAAGTTGATTTATCGTCTTAGAACTTTGTCTTTTTGGATGGTAGGTAGGTATTTGTTAGGATTTAATGATTCAAATCAAATTAGTATCTACCGCTTGGCTGTGTTATTAAGATTCTGTATTTCTTAAAGGTCAATCAAGAGCAAATCGATAACTAAATTACTAAACTCATCATTATATTTCTGTCAATATTACAATCAGTGTTTATCCCTTGAATGACCTTCATCTATCTTACACAAACTTATTAAATATCGTGATCACGATTTTTTTTATGTCAGGTTGAGAGACAGTCCCTCGATACGGATGATTTTGATGATGAATTACATTTGACAGTGTTTCCACCTAACACGCACCTCACGTAATAGGCGTCAGATAATTTACCAAGTTAAAAAAAAACGACTTCATGACCTATCCTTGTTCCTCCCCGCTCGGTACACAAATGTCGTCTATATTCCCGAAAACGAGCCTACAAAATCTGTCTCCTGACAGTGAAGTCCATACGTATTACAATATAAACGAATATACGATCAAAACAGCCAGAATTTATCTCATGACAATGTCTAAAACACCAAAAAGGCTGGATGTATAATGTCATCCAGGTAAAACCAAATTTAATTTCACATTTCTTTCATGTGAAACCTAACTACTGGACTGATTCCTGATTTAAAAACAATGGGACCAAACTATTGGATTGACCATTCGAACGAAGAAAGATTTTTTTAAATCGGTTCATAAATAGTACCAGTTTCGATGTGACAAACTTAAAAAAACATACAACCAAATTGATAACCCCCTCTTTTTTTGAAGTCGGTTAAAAAGGATGTTAAAAACGGTGTGAAAAATTACCTCACATTTCTTCAGCCCAAAACGTATGGAAAAGAGGCTGTTTGATGTACCTAGTATGTAGTAGTTATCAAACGAACATCAGTAGGTGCGCTTGCACAGACCGCGCAACTTTCCTCGGCCTTGGAGAAAGTCAAGGAAGCCGCGCACACCTAACCATTACCTGGCCCAACGCGCAGACACTACACTACAACACTACGATCACTGTACAACGAGGTGACTCTTTAACTGAACGGATTAAATAACTATAGACAGACATTACGTACGATGCATTTGTTGTTGAAAATATGGGTAATGTTTTTATTAGTGAAGGTAATAAAAGTGTTTATAAGTGTGATTATGATAACAGGTGTTTTCATTTAAAATTGGGGGATTTTATTACTACAAACATATTCAGAGAAACAAAGACTAAACAAAGTATTAATGCTAATGCTGTCAAAACAATGTTACGATATCAAGTCACAGTCTAAAAACAAGTTGTAATTAAGTTGCATAATGGTCAAGTAACTGCAACCTGGGTTAGGCCAAACGGATTTCCTTATAATGCAATCTATGATTCATACTGTGAATTCAAACTGAGCTACAACTTTCTAACACGAATCTCATAAGGGCTTGTACCTTACACCACAATGTGTAATCGCAATACTTATTAAATGTACGTTAGAGGTAAAGTGTCAAAAAACAGTAGTTTATATTCGATCAACCGATTACAATACAAGACCAATACAATAAAGACAACAAAATACCTAAGTACTTTTAAGTAAGCAAACAACACATAAGTATATTGCATCAACCAAACGACCTCACAGTACCTGATAAACTAATATTGTTGTTTATTTCGTATTATAAACTAGAACTTGTTGATAAGAAATAATATTCTCAGTGTACATGGTTGTACTTAAGTACTAGTCATAGACATAACCGCAAAGTTTATTATTTTGGATTTTATATGTAACCTTGATCAGCTTAATCGATTTGTTTGAATTAGGTAAATTTTAACCTTAATTACTTAATTATTTTTATACCTTTGACGTTGTTAGTGGATTTTTGTGGTTCTCAAACCATGGAAAGGGGGTTGAGAAAGTTCTTGAATCGGGACAGGTTTTACCGTACGGGTATTAAACTCTAAGTATTTGTAATAATCTTAAGCAGCCTTTAATCCTTGATATCAGTACCGTTTCGCTCGTTAGCTCGAATGAAAAACCCATCTACTGTAGAAATCGCAAAAAGTAGTCCATTGCATACTATTGTCTCCGCACCACTTGGAGAATTAAATCATTCATTATCATTAGCAGCTAATGATTGTAATATCTTCGCAAACAAGCACACGAACACAATACAAAGAAGGCTTTAATATACAATGTAATAATTAGGTACCTACATGACGTGATGTAAGCTGAGCAAAAAGTTTTAGAAGCAATTATCAAAAAGAGGTAATGATCTAAGGAGGTCTGATTTGATCGATGCATGCTTGAGTCATCCGTCATAATATCATAATGCGTGCTCGATGGCAAGGTTGTAGGAGGGAATCTCAAGATTTACTTAGGTGTACTCAAGATGTGTCTACATAAATGAATGACGAGATACTGGCACAAACTAACAGAGACGTTATGAATAAAATTTAATGTAGCGGCATTGGACTAGGCACCTGTCACGCATGATGGAGTAAAATGTATCTGGGGGCGCGGTAGCGCCCCCAAGCCAAGTCGAGCAAAAAGCAAAACATACGGGCGCAGCAGTAACATCCTTTACAGGAAGCCATTCAGAGCATATTTGACCTACCTGTTACTCCGTTGTGGATAAAGATAGAAACCTGAATTGCCGGCGGCTAAAAGGCACCATGTCATAAGACATATTCTCAAAATTTCAATAAATTTGAACCAGTAGAGTTGAAGGTACAGCAATTCAAAGTTCCTCAATTTTGACACTCACTGACTCACTGATTCACGATCATGAAAACTCTAAAGGTTACTTCTAGCGAACCCACAAGCTTAAAATTTTGAGCATGGTTAGAGTTTAGCCTGCAAAGCCAAGGAAAACTCAAACATTGCGCAATTTTAGCCCCAATTTCATAATATATTAATTATCAATAAGCTCAGTACACGACTACTTCGATTCATCGCTATTCCCCATTAGATGTCGCTAGTCGCTATGTGTATCTTGAATCGCGGTATGGTTTGGTTCCAGCTATGATTTAAATAACCGGCCAAGTGCGAGTCGGACTCGCGCACGAAGGGTTCCGTGCCATTATCTATAAAAAACCGCAAAAAAAATGTATGGGAGCCCCCCTAAATATTAATTTAATTTTAATTTAATTATTTATTTTTTAAATAAATAATATACTCAATATATTGTGAACACTTTAAGCGTCTACCTGCTACCATTATCAATATCGAGCAAAAATGAGCAAAAAAAATCACGTTTGTTGTATGGGAGCCCCCCTTAATATTAAATTTCTTTTGATTTTTAGTATTTGTTGTTATAGCGGCAACAGAAATACATCATCTGTGAAAATTTCAACTGTCTAGCTACCACGGTTCATGAGATACAGCCTGGTGACAGACGGACGGACGGACGGACAGACGGACAGCGAAGTCTCAGTAATAGGGTCCCGTTTGGCACCCTTCGGGTACGGAACCCTAATAAAGCGGTTACAATATTGTCTAATATCGCTATTCCCCATTAGATGTCGCTACACTCTCAAAAAAATATTGCCATTGCTACAAAAAAGCTTTGATGCTGGACAGTCGTCAAAGGTGCATAGTAATGAAGACAACGTTTTTATTGTTACTCTTCAATTGCTAATGCAACAAATTTACCAACATTGATGTAACAGCAATAAAACAACTGTTGAAATTACAATGCTAAAATTGTTCATGTCACAATAGGATTTCATGTCCTTTTGTTCCCATGACAAATTCCTTTAACTATCATATCAAAGTATATTGTCCCTACGTCTAATTTCCCTTAGCTACAGTATCAAATCTGCTTTGTTCCGATGACAAAGTATTTTGCTACTCTAGCAAAGTAACATTGTTGATCTGGATACCTGCACTTTGTTAATGGTACACCATGAACAAAAATTATATACTCCACGAAGCTACTGCCTATTATTCCAGGAGTATGCGTACCCTGAAATATGCTTATTTTGTACACCAAACACCATACATGCGTATGGTGCATACATAGAGAACTCCGGTCAAAGTACGCATACCTCTAATAATAAAGGCACAGAAGCTTCGGGGAATATATAATTTTTTCAGTGTACCATTTACAAAGTGAAGGGATCAAAACCTACATTGTTACATTACTCGGGTAGCACAAGATACGATAAAGAGGATAGCGGTATTTGAGAATCCTAAAAGAAAAAACGAAGACATTTCTATCAAAAGTATGGTATATTAATCTCTACTCGAGTCACACTAGGATTACAACAAAGAACAAAATATTTAATACCGAGTGTTTGGTGTATCAAGTGAAAACACTTTTTGGGGAGTAGGAGACATTATCCTGACAACTTTTACTGTGAAACCGATTTGATCGGAGCATCTTTATTTTCCACTTCTCCATACAAATTAGCTGATGACTGCTTGGTGCTTAAATTTTCTGCAAATCCATATTTCTTCACGCACGACGACGGCACGAGCACAAACACAGGTGTTCTTTGCACGAAATTCACGTTGAAACTGGCAGAGTCAGAGAAAAGGTTTGCGCTTGCGACGAACAAGTACTTTGAGCTACTGCCGCATCAAAAACACACTTAGCCGTATCAATAACACAACTAGCCATAGTAACAACGCCTATTTTGATAGATTAAACTTTGCTACAACATCACTTCATAATAGGTGATAAGTTGGCAACGTGCCGTAGTTATCCCGTTTAAATATTTTTAACATAGTTACCGTATCTACGTGTCTTTAGCTGAAATAAAAAAACAATTTCAACAATAAAAAAGATGTCACAGGCACTATGGGCCTATAGCTGCAGCGACGATGCACTTACGTGTGGTAACAATAAATTTCTAACAAAGCATTTATTGTCGCTTTGTCAGCCGATTTTTCTCTGAGTGTAGGTGTGCATTTCCTGAATCGCGGTATGGTTTGGTTTGAGGTATGATTTATATTTATATAATTCACCGCCCAGACTTGTCACAAATCGTAACATCAAAGCCACAGAGAAGAGCCCATAGAGATAGGGAGTGGGCTTTGAGAAAGTCGGTAGCTAACGCACAAGAAATAGTACCCGAAAAGAAAAAAAGGAAAGTTACTTACAAAAAGAAATGAGATCCCAACAAAACATGCATATGCATATACAAAAACGCCAGTCTCGCAGCCTGCGCAGTTTATTCTACCGTAAAAAATTGTGAGATCTAATTTTAAACCAAGTCGGTTAATTTAACCAGTATCTGTGTATGGTAGAATCTTTCCAACAACTTTATTATCGTATACTGTTAAGTACCTACCTAATTAGTTAACTAATAACATTTATAGTGATCGGATCAATATAAGACATCTTTATTTCTTCAATAATAATTAGAATAACTTGGCAATCGCGCTCCACTGACCACTCTATAGCACCCAGAGCACAAATGAATATTATTACTCAACACAACATATCTCTAAATAAAGATAAACTTAACTAATAAGAAAACAACGAATTATTTCGGAGCGAGAGCAATAGGTACATTACGTTGCACACACGGTCCTATAGTCGACAACTTTTCTACGTGCGATTGCCAAGTCATTCTAATTATTATTGAAGAAATAAAGATGTCTTATATTGATCCGATCACTATAAATGTTATTAGTTAACTAATTAGGTAGGTACTTAACAGTATACGATAATAAAGTTGTTGGAAAGATTCTACCATACACAGATACTGGTTAAATTAACCGACTTGGTTTAAAATTAGATCTCACAATTTTTTACGGTAGAATAAACTGCGCAGGCTGCGAGACTGGCGTTTTTGTATATGCATATGCATGTTTTGTTGGGATTGAATTATTTTCTGAACATGAGAGCAACTGCGTTTTGGCATCTCAAAGAAAAACGTGACATGACTTTTGTTTGCGAAGTTATTTGCGTAGTACTAAAAATATTTTGTTGTCTATAGGCCGTGTAATATTATCAGGAAAGCAATACATTTATTTACCTATAATAAGATATACTTAACTACAAATTATTAGACTACAGTTGGGTCAATGACAGTGTGATGCCGATAAGCATAGGTACCGAATTTACAATTTCACAATACCTTAGAATACCTAAGATTTATTTAGATTACTGCGTAGTAACTTAATACGTTGTTTACAAATACTATTATATTTTGTTGGACTTTGTTTCGATATCGCGACTCGGGTTGGGTCAACAGATAAGTTTGTAGTTATCGTGCTACTCCAACGAACTTGTATTTTATATAACTGAAATGCAGTCGTGCTGTTACCAATGTTTGTTTTTGATATTTGAGGCGTGTGCTCGAATCGAACAACGCTGTACGTTACAAATTGGCGAAATCTAAATAAGATTTAAAATGTTGTTTAAAATTATTACTGTTAAGTTTCTAAATGTTTCTTAACCCCCAAACTCGAGCCATATTTTTTATTTGTTTTATAAAAAAAAAATACATTAAAATTAGTTTGACAGTGGGTACCAACGTCAAAAATTAGACATTCATTGCCGTCTTGGTACCCACTGTCAAAATAATTTTAATGTCATTATTTTTATAATTTTAATGTCAATATTGTTCCAAGGACTCTTATGTCCTTACGCTACCGTGGGTGTTAAGTCATTTTCTATGTAAATGATTCTAATGGTTATAATTTTCGCAATAAAACTACACTAGGTACATTTTACACTATATTTCAGAATGTTTTTTTTTCTCAAAACTGCCAGTTGCTACAGCGTTGCTCGAGCACATGCCTCATTTATCACAAATATCGAAAATCAGAGCAACTTTACTTGCTTGCGCAGAGCAATAACTTATCATTTGTATTAAACATGGTATGAATGAATTGTAAATTGTCTAGGTACCTTTATTGATTCATTATCACGCGTTGATTTTCTTAGAAAAAGGCAAATCTTAGAGATAACATTGACATTGTAAAAAGGAATGTTTTGTTTTAACCCTTCATCAGAGAAAACGCAAAAAATATAAATGCAAAATAATAGGCTACTACATTAACTACATGTCAGGCAGGATATGGGCAGGATACAAACTCACACGAACCGTAATCTGACATTTTCACAGAATGTGTTGCCGCGACAACAACAAATACTAAACAACACGAAGTAATAAAAAAATAAGCGTGACTCAAACAACAAAACACAATTACAGAAGACTTGGCTTCGGCTTTACGAAACAAAAAACATAAGACTAGGCTTCGGCCTTATGAAACCTCAAAACATTGAACAACTGAAGACATGGCTGTACGGCTTTAATTGCCTTTACCTTTCCTTAAGGAAGAAGACAGAAGAAAAAAAAACAACAAACGTGTATTCTGTACTTTTTCTTGTACGATGTGGTGCGGAACCACTCGCACGTGTCTCCAACAACAAACGTGTTTCCTGTAATTTTTCTTGTACGATGGTGCGGAACCACTCGCACTTGACCGATTTTTATTAAGGCGGCCTGGCATAAATATTTATTAAAGGTGTGTCGTCGGACTGACCTGAGGAGCCCGTTGGTTGAAGTCATCTTCGCTGAGTTGCGCAAGCGCCGCGCCCTCCATGTGAAAGTACTCCACCGGTACGGCTGGCAGCTGGAAGTGTTGCAGAGTGAACAGCAGCCAGGCCTTCACGTCATGATGGGACCATTGCGTCGGGTCTGTTAACAATCACTACACTTTATTAACCTGGCGATAAACAGTGGCAAATGGCACCTCAGTGACATTGAAGCGGCGATGACACTCATCTATCTATCTAGAATTTGGAGGATCTGTTTAGGTAATTAATCGTAGACGTGGTGATGGTTATTTATCTACAATTCTTCTATTTAGATTTGGAAGGATGGAGTATGGAGCTGACCGCCACCCTTCGATAGTAGACAGTAAATTTAGCTAGGCAATGGGCTAAACGCAAAATGGAGTGTTGAAAAACTGATTGAACGTGGGTGGACGCTTCTGCGTTTTTAGGGTTCCGTACCCGAAGGGTGCCAAACGGGACCCTATTACTGAGACTTCGCCGTTCCGTCTGATGAACTGTGGTAGCTAGACAGATGAAATTTTCACAGATGATGTATTTCTGTTGCCGCTATAACAACAAATACTAAAAAATAAAATAAATTTAATATTAAGGGGGGCTCCCATACAACTAACGTGTTTTTTATATAGATAATGGTACGGAACCCTTCGTGCGCTAGTCCAACTTGCACTTGGTCGGTTTTTATTTGCACCTCTCATGGGATTAGAAATGATGATTAGCTTGATTTAAGTTACCTAGTCGAAGGTAAAAGATGTTATCACAAATAATAAAAACAAAGCATCATGGCTTTTTCCTAACGGGGTGGCAGATATAAGATGCAGTTGGAAGAAAATCTTCAAGGCTCTACAATAGGTAGATATAGTACCAGAGGATCTCTGAACAGATGACTAAACAGCGAGTAAATCTACTGTACAATATATAGCGAACAAATGAGTATTATCTTGCGGTTTTAGATTCACACGTCACTAAAACACACCCTCTTGTAATACAGACGTCATAACAACACACCCCCCTGCACACAGCTCTACAGTAATAACCTATTCAATGTTGTTTGCATACACAAGCTTTGTATGAGTGGTTGGTATAGGGTTTTCATTGGTACTGCAAAACAATAATATTCAAAGAAATCGTGACAAACCACCGCAATATCTAAAATCATTGGTTATACCAGTATATTTACTGATCATCCATTCTACAAGGCTTTGATAGCTCACACGCAGGCGCGCTTACGTAAGCAGCTCAACTCAATGTAGTTCTCAGAATCGCTATGTATTTATAATCGCAATGACGAGCAGTAGCCGACTTTAACAAATACACTTTTTTACCATCATCAGAGTGTGACGTCATTCATAATTGATCGCGACGCACCGATAAATCGACTATGTATGAGAAAATTCTCATGACATATCTTTAGAGTAATTTCAACGATTTGTACGTAATGACTTAATCATACTTACTCACTCATATGGACATAGATATTTTTCCATGTTAACCGTTTATCTAAAACCTGATTCGTAATGTGAAATTATGTGACTCAGACATACAGATACTGCACAATCGTCATGCCATTTTCCATTCGGACATAGAAAGGTTACAGGCTATTAGAGCGCTGCGGGATCGATTACATTGCATACTACGACACGACACCACCACACTGAAGTCTCTCCACACGTCTTCCCACGCAACACAGTGGGAACTTACTCAGTCAAGCACTATAACAGTATTGTAGGAAGCCCGGGTGTTCAAGGAGCTCAAGGAACACTCAGGCCACCTGCTCCAGCTAATGCAGGAGCAAAGATGGTCCAATTAGCTGAGCAGGCGTCGGAGATATGCACAAAAGTCCCGTTTATCCCCCCGCCGCCGTTCCGAGTCACGCCAAAATCGATTACAGCGTCTACGAAGCCGTTCCGAGTCAGTTTTGGCGATACAAAACGATGGCATTGTAGATGCTGTAATCGATTATGGCGCTGACGGCGATGTCACGGAACACGACTTATGTGGGCCGGCCTGAGGGGCCGGCGCTTCCCCTTGAAGAAGAATAGAGGAATAGTAATGCAATAAGTGACTCACCAGGTGATATACCCAGTACGGTGCATGTGTTGTCAACGTCCCTCTTTGACTGCTCGATGGCCATCGACAGCACGCGGTCGATGTAGGGCGCCGCGAGACTGTCTTCGCAGCCACCGCTGCTCTCTTCCATCTTCACGCCAACCAGCTCGAAGGGTTTCAGATTTAGCCGCTTCTGAAAGGACGTGTCCTCCAGAGCGGTTCTCAACAACGCGTGGTCGCGTGACTCCTCCGCTTCCAGCTTCGGAGTCAGATGTGCCTCTTGAACCAGATGGTTTTCTTTCAACAGCTCCTCAATGTCGATGTATTCGTCGTGCTGTGGTGTCGGGGAAGGGAGGTACGTTGCACCACTGCTGTATGAAACGCACGAGCCTGAAGGCGATAGAGGGTATGGGGATCCAAAGTCTGGAACTGACAGGCGGTTCGGCTCCTCCTTGACGTAAACTGGGGAGTATCCGAAGGAATCGTACGGAGATGCAGGGTGGAAGGCTAGAGCTGGGATGGATCCTTCGTCGGATGACGGGCTCGGTGTGGGGTAGCTTTCGAAGTCGTATAGCCTCTCCAGGAAGTTGTGTTCCGTCTGTAGTTGCTGATGCGGGTAGGGTGGAGGCGGCTTGGCGTGGTCGGCTGGCGGCATGGGCGCGGGAGGGGCGGGCAGCGCGGGCGGGGAGCCGGCGAGCATGTGCAACAGGGCGCGGATGTCGGCGGGCG
>OY735253.1:12948481-13073665 GCA_963457715.1 Argyresthia albistria | reverse complement strand
CTTTCAATTAACATTTAAAGCTACTGTTAATTATATTAGTTTGTTTTATTATGGTATGATCTAATTAATATCTGCTCATCATCATCACCTACAATAATTAGTTCATCGACCATATTTATCAGTCGACAAATAAAATCATGTTTTTTTTTAGCTTAGTCTTGTATGCTGGTGACTGCAAGGATCCCATATCAGAGAGTTAATTTCATAGAGTAAAATCTTTAATGACTGGCTTTCCCAGTCACCAGTAAACAGGAGTTAAAAACTTGAAATTGAACCATAACTAGAATACAATAGTCATTCTGCCAAACCTGTCTTCAAGATAATGAATGGACAATGCGTGTTTGACCAGTGACAAAGAAACAATTAAAAGATCCGGCCCATAATCGTACGAAGCTCTGGATTTTTTACTCTAATCCACACAACTATTTGATAGGCTCACGAAAGAATAATAAGTGAATTAATTCAAGTTTGGCGCCGTCGACAGTCCAATAAAATGCGGAAATGATCTGATTTGTCTGATGAGTAGGGTATCGATACTTTGTTATCGATGATTTGAGTTTGACAGGGACTCAAATACAACCTACAAAAATGTGTGTGACGATTAAGCAGACAAGTTTTAATCTGTGCATCTGGGCTAAGGTCCCAAAAGCGAACTTTTCATAAGAGGTTATCGATTTGTTATCACTTATCACCTCCTACTGCCATTTTGTTACTACAGACCTTTTATAGAGATGATAACATGACAAATGTGAGGTGATCCGTATTTTGTCTGCTCTTATAATTTTCAGGCTAAGCAACTACTAGAAGTACAGGTACATACGTAATTTCATAATTTTTCGATATTTCTTTATTGTACTGACATAAAATTATACAGATAGCTTTAATTAGAAAAAATTATAACCGGCCAAGTGCGAATCGGACTCGCGCACGAAGGGTTCCGTACATTATCTATAAAAAACCGCAAAAAAAATAAAAAATTATGGGAGCCCCCCCTAAATATTAATTTAATTTTAATTTAATTATTTATTTTTTAAGTAAATAATATACTCAATGTATTGTGAACATTTTAAGTGTCTACCTGCTACCATTATCAATATCGAGCAAAAATAAGCAAAAAAAATCACGTTTGTTGTATGGGAGCCCCCCTTAATATTAAATTTCTTTTGATTTTTAGTATTTTTTGTTATAGCGGCAACAAAAATACATCATCTGTGAAAATTTCAACTGTCTAGCTACCACGGTTCATGAGATACAGCCTGGTGACAGACAGACGGACGGACGGACGGACGGACGGAAAGACAGCGAAGTCTCAGTAATAGAAGCTTGATTTTTTTACAGCTATATGCGTCTACAGACCATATAGATTGGTAATTGTTATAAATTTCAGCTGATAATTCCACGCGTTTTTGATGTAGAAGGTCTTGACACACAGACGGATGGACGGGCGGACAACAAAGAGATTCTAAGTGCTCATTTTTTTCCTTTTAAGGATCGGAACCCTAAAAACGTGTACAAGTACTTAAGTTTATTAAGTTTGTAAGCAAGATATGTAAGTTAATTTATCGATGTCGATATTTCGATAATATTTCGTGTCGTGCCGGCTCTACGGCAGCCTCCTGTTACATTTCCGACAAGACCTTGGGGTTTTCACGAGTCAGCAGAGTTCGCTCAACCATCCTAAACTGTTAGCCACATAACTTTAACTTGTCACCTGATCCAACACAACTATAAACCCAAAACTATCAACAATAAAGAACAGTATCGTGTGACGGTTGGAACATCACGATCTGCAAAGACACGCGCATGTAATTGTATTTTAAAGCATTTTATGAGGGGGAAAACTTTGCATAATCTAACAATAAAGCATACGAGATTTGTTGCTTTGATGTCTGACTGAGATATCATGAATTGCCCATTAGTATGAGTTATGTTATGATTTTTCGTACATCATGCTTAGAGATCAGACAACACTAAAACTTCCAAGTTATTGTTAGTATGACCTTTGTTAAGTAACAAACAATACGTACACGATACCTATGGTTGGTTGTAGCTAAAAGCTGTCCAAATATCCAGAAATGATGCTGACATTCTGGTATATGTGGACCCTATTGAAGGTTTTATATCCTCAAATCATATCAAAAACCAATTAAGCACATCCGTTTTTCAATGGAAAAATACTAGTAATTCAGAGTATTATATCAGTATTTAATGAAATTACCTCACACGGTCACACGCAATCAACACAGCACCCAAAGCTTACCTAAGAACTCAACTCACTTGCCACTGCAAAACGTGCTCCATCGACAATGCAATACCGTCACTTTTCTCTCAAATGTAAACTGAATCCACTCACACAAACAAACCCGTCGACTGTTGCACTGACGTAAGAAACGTCAAACCGATTTTGAGGTTATATTTTACGCCGGCCGGTTTTCTCGAACTTCCAACTGCAATACCGAACTTATTTGGTGAGGTAACTTTAAGTTGATTTCCTTATTCCTACATGTTGGTACCACAGGAGGTAGTTGGTGGCATGTGGGGCGTGCGCTGCGGATAGATCACGTAAGCAACTGAGCTCTGCGCTCGCGCAACTCAACGCCGCTCAATGAACGCCTGCGTCACTGGCGCCGCCGTCACCGACACACGGGAAGTACGCTACTCAACCAATATACCAACTGTAATGGAACCTTCACATGTATCCGAATAATTAGTACAATAGTATACACGTCATTGTAAACTTAATTCATTGGTGTATGACGTCTGGGATATTGTAATTAGCAGTCAATTGGGGACGTGTCGATTATGTGTTACAATATTTCGTGACAACTGGTACGTGATGTTTGTAAAAGTCCTTCAGTCTTTGAAGACTTCCATTGACAGTAGGAAATTACACAAGCCAACACATTATCGTCATAGCTTTTGCAATTCCCTTACTTCAATCAATACCCTATTTTGTGTCAAAGAAGGCGACACGCCGTATAGAGATAAAACAGCAAATGTTTTTTAATTTTGTAGAAATAAGTTTCTAGGACATATCTTTTCCTACAACAAGAACTATGAAGACATGATAATCCTCGATCAGAATTGATGAAATTGATGACGTCACAAGTCTGTTCCGCAACACATGACGTCCTCAACCGCAGCGGGGGACTTCATCAGTTCCGCACTGCATTCATTCATTGTCTATAATTAACTTTACTAGCCGATCAGTACACCACTACAATAACACCTTTACAAACTAATCAAGTGTTTCTGTGTGTATGTATGTGTTTGTGACACTACCGACGTAGATGGGAAAACTGTTGTATTTAGTCTGAGGGAAAACTCAATGGCTCTAGACAAGAATATGTGCGGTCAGTTTCTGTAATAGTCAAACGAATTAATGAAATAATCTATTTTGATAAGGAAAATCATGGTCTGTGTGCTTACAGCAAATGGAATGCTGTGAAGTTTTGATACAGGATGACTTTGGGGTCGTGACATATGACGTAACGTATTGTTTCTAACTCGGTAAATGATTGCGGATCCAGCTATTAAGCTAGTATTTAAATAATCATAACAGTACGTTAGTAATTTCATAAATTAATTATCCCTATTAATTCTGAATTTTTGGTCACCTTACAATTAATGTGAAAACCTTTTTCTAATAAGCTAATCAGAGAAGTAAGAAGTGTCAAAATCAAAGGCCATAAACAATTTATGACAACGTCAAAAGACAGTTGCGCTTGTAAAGTATGTAGGTTGTCCAACTGACCCTGAACCAAAATAGGACATACATTTTAATTACTTTTTTGTACCAAAAACCAAAAACAAACTAAGCGAGCTCTCATCTACAGCAAAACATTCCTAACCAACAGGCAAATCTAAGGTTACTTTGTTGCTACATGACCCCGCAGTCACCCTGTAGAGGTTGAATGGCACCTCGTTAGGTAAATGACAGTGTCAGTTTTATGAGAACAAAAGAAGAGTAAACAGTTAGCACTACAGTTAAAGCAATATTTACGAAATTCTGTTGTCGTTATCACGGTCCAAGAAGTATTATTTTATGCGGAACCGTCAGCGACCTCTGCCTGAGATTGCAGTCAGATCATACTTTGTACATACTGATTATGTAATTAGGTTTGCCACTATGCCATTTTGCACCGTGGCGTGGTGTCATTGAGAAAACCCAATTCATGATTACTATATAGTTAGCGAAGTGGAACAAATTACGAGACAAAAAGTTAGACCACCTCTAATGCCGGTTATGAAGCGTTACCGACCACAAACTGTGACTTAAACTCAGTACGGTTCATGTTATTAAAAAAAAAAAACACAAAATATTATTTAATGATTGCCAGTTTTTTATTGGTCACCTATTTCTTGTGACAACACATGCGTTACATAATTCTCAATAATCTAGTATTTTTTTCTTTCATACAAATGTACAAACGAAGTGCTTTTTCAGTGCATTGTACATAATGTATATTTGTAAATGTTGATTTTATCGACAACATAATAAGCTGTTTTTTTTTGCATCTGTAACGTAACGCACCTTCGTAACGCTTCGTAGCATTTCGTAGCATTGTATTATTTGCTACTTTCCTACACAAGTCACAGTCATTTCCGTAGATTTTAAATACTATTTAATGTTTTAAACGGTTGTTATAATATGCCAAGGCAGTATAAGTTCAAGAGCATTGAATAATAATAATAATAGGTACACATAGACCCTTTGTAGAAATAAGTTAGAATAACATGTAAATTAATTAACGCAAAATGAGAAACTTCTTTAAAAAATAAAGTTGCTCTGATCAAATCGGTTTCATAATTAAAGTTGCTCAGAATGATGTCTAACAAAGTAGTTCCTCATTTTGCGTTAATTCAATTACACCTTGTATAAGCAAAGAAGACAATAATTTTCAGGTACCTGCATCGGATAAGATAAAATTTTATTTATTTTATTTGTATTTCGTGATCAGCAGTGAAGCGACTGCTTTATCGTTTGCGTGTTCTTACGCAGTTTGTAGACTGCTTAAAGAAGTTACAGTAAGTAGGTTTACACCAACTTTAAATATTTGTTAAAACTCCGTTTCTAAAATCAAAGCTACCCTAGCCGAATGCATAGACTGGTGCTCATACAAAGTGACTCTTAAATATCGTAAGAGTATGAGACACTGCATTTGGGTGCCCGTCCCGGCACTCTAGAGTTCAATTTGCCGATGCCCCGTGGACCATGCGTGTTAGTTTTTTAACCGACTTCCCAAAGGAGGAGGTTTACAATTCGTCCGGATGTTTTTTTTTTTATCTATGTGCCCCGATAGCGCCTAGACGGATGGACCGATTTGGAAAATTATATTTTTGTTTGAAAGGGTTTACCTTCCCGTTGGTCCCATTGACACTAGGTCAGGATCTGATGATGGGATTCTGGAAAAATCGAGGGAACTCTTCAAATAGGCAGACCTATAGTGATTTTTGTGTTTTTAGTTATAACTAGTGCTATTTACTCACGGTAAACATTATATTGTGATGCGGAACTGCTGATGAAGACCACATATGGCCACCAGAACTGCTCAATACTAGGTACAAATACAATGCGTGGCTGACGGGCAGGCAACGCATAGCCTAAACCGGTGGACCTAGAGCCATGAAACTTTGTACAGAGGTTCCTTAGTAGCGTGGGGTAGCACTGAGATGGGATTTGACAAAATTAATACCCCGATGGGGGGGAATAAGGGGTTACAGTTTGTATTAAACTCAATCTAATCAAATGGGGTTTGTGGAATTCGGTTTTTTCTAAAGTTTACTTTTTGTTTCAAATATCTTTCGATAATTTTTGGGGTAAGAGAACTACAGACTGGCTCCCAGAAAATGCAAAGAGAAAGCGTGGCCGACCCAGGAAGAAATGGAGTGATGAGTTGGGTCTATGGGATAAGGATAAGAATAAGAAGAAAAGAATAATTTATTGTGCAAAATAACAGGGCTTACATAATTAAGGTCCCAGTGGAAGGAGACCGCTCAGGATCGAATAGAGTAGAAGAGGGGGAGAGAGGCCTTTGCCCAGCAGTGGGACATTACAGGCTCGTAATAATAATAATAATAAATAATGCAAGTGCCACTAGCAAACACTTGAGTTTACTCGAGTGTAGTGTTCTAGCCACCATCTGGCACTTACCATCTTATCAAAATCTCTAACTCTGTTGTTAATACTGCCTTATCTCAGACGAGTTACTCTCAGGTTGAACTCAGAGTAAGATGCCTTTACTCCGAGCATACAGTCAGATGAGTGCTACTCATTTCATACACTACGTTTATTAATATTGAAATTCGATAATACTGGCTTAGTGCTTAAAGTAAAGTTATTATACAGGGTGTTGATTTGTAAAGTTACGCCCGACTCAGGGTTGATAATTTACGTATCGCTGATGACAAAATAAAAGTTTGAATTTTCCCTCGCATAATTTTCATTCATAAATTACCATATGAAAATTTTCCTGAAATTACCTATAAGTGTGGATACCCCCGCCAGCCACCGCGCACAAGTGCTAACAGACTCTCTCTCGTGCCCTGAGCCCCACCCCATCCCGTGCGACTCTTTTCAGACCACATTTACATGTTTATTTTTATTTTATAAATAAATAATTAATTTAAAGAAAAAATACTGAACAAAAAATATTTTATTTTTTATTTTTTTTAGCTTCAGTATCATGTAAATAACAACCTCTGAGCTCGGCGTAACTTTACAAATCAACACCCTGTATTGTTATTAATATTATTAATAAGCCGGTCTTAGTTTTGGGGTGGCTGAGAGGGCGTACCTCCGCAACCGATGCAGTCAGCTCGCAACCGGTTGTCAAGGCTCCAATCGTGGTTTTCCCGCCGCCGCCGCCGCCGCCGCACACAGGCACGCACGACTCTACCCACTACATAGACACCTTCCTATTGTCTGTACTACGGACTTCTATGTTATATTGTGTTTGGTTTCGTATTTCTATTTGTTTCAAAAATTACTTCTTCTTTTAGTGCCTATCTGCTACTGTAAGTTGGCAGTCAACTCTGAATACCCCTGTCTGTCTTTCGCCAGGCGGAACAGGTCTTCGATGCCGGCTAAACTGGTCCAAAAATCACTAATTTGCTAATTTGGGTGGACATTTTTGACGCCATAATATAAGTTGTTTACAAGATTCTGCAGGTAAGATACAAGTATCACCAAAATCATGGTACTACGCCGGAAATTTAGGAAATAAAAATATATCTAAAACGCACTGTTAATAAATGTGAAAGCCTCCTTTATTGAGGTACCTATACAAACATTCCTTATCCACACCCACACAATTAGACTTAAATACAATAATTATTATTAACTTTTCATAATAAACCGAGAAACAATAAATAACCACACAAGGTCGTCGTCGGCGGCGGCGGCGGTGGCGGTTCGAAGCCTGCAGCATGCAAAGCTCCAGTTGCAGCATTACTTCGCAAAATTGACCCGTATTCTTAAGGTTTTAGGGTAATATAGAGCCTTTCATAAGTGTGGTTTGTCAAACTATATCGTTGCCTGTGACGCAAATAGTCTCCCTTTCACTAGCAGCGCGGACGCATGAATGTTATTTGATAAGTTTATACCCAAGGTATTGAGTGATTTGCATTCAACTCGACAACATTCAAAATTGTAAGACAAATGCTGTACTTTAATTTACAAAGGGTTAATACAAAAAAATATATACAATTCTTTGATTTTCACCAATATTTGTGGAATACTTAATATTTAGCTAAGTACTTACAAATACAACAAGCCATAACATATTCTTAAGAAGTAAAGAAGAAGGTTTTTTCTTCCAATTGCATGTTTGACTCTATTGTTGTTGGCCGTACGAAATCTATATTTTTATACTGTTTAAGGAACCATTAAAAGTCAAATGACAAAATCTTGGAAATTGTGCCTAAAGTATGATTCATAACTAAATTTTTCTCAATTGGGACTGCCCATTGCAAGTATCGAGACGCAACCTCCAAATATCTCTCGTTTTCCTCAAGAGTCTGTAGACTTTCGCAACGGAATGATTCATACTAGAAATATCTGTAGAGTTACGAATGACCGAGGTCGAAATCGATTCAGAGAATTTGGGCAAAAGGGTTTGGAACAAACGTAAGACTTGTCTTATCTTACTAAGAGAAAGTTTAAAACTATGCAGTTATGTAAGTAATATTTTATAGCAAGCAAGGATAAATTAATGTTAGTAGTAAAGATTCTAAGGCAATGGACAGGACTAAAAGGGGACCGAAATTAATGCAATGTAACATTAGAGATACATAGATGTATATAAGATAGTAGAACTTTACTCTACCATGGGTTTCTTGTCACGAAGGGATAGTGATGACATGAGAGAAATGACATGTTGTTGAGATAAGAGATGATGATGATGAACAATAAGTTATTGCTAACGAGACGTTAAAACAAAATAACCTGGAGTATGATTTTCGCACATTCGACATATAGCTATATCGAGTGATTTTGGGAATCACTGATATAGGTGTCGATATCCGTATATCGAATGTGCGAGAATAATACCCCCCCTCCATAAAAAAAACCCAAAAAATGTAAAGTATGATGTCATCCATGTAAACCAAATTGAAAATTTTTGTAGAAAGAAATTTGCTGATTTTAGAATTTTCTCTTTACTTGTGCTAGAAGACCTTGCTTTGTGCCAAATTTTATGATTGTAGGCCTACGGGAAGTACCCAATAGGTTTGGGTCCATTGCGATTACTATGAAAATCCAAGAATTTTACAGCATCAACGGTCGTAGCGTTTGATTGCGTTGACCTGGAGAAGGTTGATTTTTTTACAGCTATATGCGACTACAGACCTTACCTAACAATTGAAAAAAAATCAGCTTGATACGTCCCCGCGTTCTTGATCTAAACGGTCTTGACACACAGACGTATAGACAGACAGACGGACGGACGGACGGGCAACAAAAAGATCCTATAAGGGTTCCTTTTTTCCTTTTAAGGATCAGAACCCTAAAAAAGGCAAGATAAGATATTTTCTACGTCCGATCATAAAATGTACAACGTGCTTACCTCAATAAGAGGCAAAAACAATAGCACGAAATTTCTAAATGTGCGTAATTCGCAACGTCCGAGAGTCGCCGCACGTAACCACCGTCCGTCAGTCGTCCTCGACCTCATTTAGAAAGTAGTGAAAAGCGAACAACAAACTACCATAATGAAACTGTTTTGTTCTAAAAACGGTACCTACTTTTGAGATATTGTTGTGCAATATTTTTTGTGTCACGAGAAAAGTAGATGATTCATTCGAAATGCAAAACTGATAAGCTGATTAGTTGCTTTGAATCAATTGTCATAACATTTTCGTGTATTTTTATTTACGTACTCGTGACAAAGCGTGATTTTTTCACTTTGTATGGAAAGAGGCGTAATGCTAATTGTAAGGACTGGAACAGCCGTATGTTCGTGAAGAGATCATTCATGATTTGTGCTCGAATGAAACGCTATCTACAAATAGCCGTAAGTTTTCCAACAGTTTTTATTGAGGGAATTAACTTTCCGATTGTTTCCGCTCTGAAACTCCGAGAGTTGCCAACCGTAATGTATCGTGCTTCTTATCATCTATTGCTTGCTTATTGGCATAGCAAACAAAATAGCCACACGCCTATTTTCATACAGAGTGGCAGAGGCACAGTTGTGTCCACGTTTAGCCTTATATGTACGGACAAAAGGTTAATGTTAATTTAGCATACACAGATGGCGACCTCTAAAGTTCTACGGAGGTGGTCAAAGAACTCGAGCACAAAATGTCATTTCCACGATAAAGCTCGCCTTTGTTCAGTATTTTTGATACAATTTATTACCATTGTTAATGTTTGTCCGCAAAAAAGAAGTAAACTATTAATGCAACTACTTTAATTTGATACCTCCCGCCATAAAAGTTACATGACAAAAAAATTACGTGTTCTAAGTATATTTGAGGAGTGTCTGTTAAAAAGGTCCTATTTCCATTTTTACAAATTTTACAGGAAATGAAATAAACTAAATAAGAGTTTTGATCCAAACATGTTTTATAAAGAGAATTCAGCCCTTTTGTTTGGAACATAAATTTTTAAGATTCTTTTATATTGGAAATACGTGCTTTTTGCACAGAATTTTAACAGATATGTATGAGATTTAAGTTACAGTTTCGGAAAACCAATAAACAAAAGATTGCCAAAGTGAATATTTGTGAATACAAATCTACAGAAAATAAATCATTTTTGATTTTGATTTTGACGTGAAGGATATGAGTTAGAAATATCCACGTTCGACCATTCTCATTTATACTATGTATATGCCAACTTTCAAGTAAAATACTCGTATTTCAAGTATTTTACGCAATTATCATCTGACATCATCTGAATTCAATCAGTAAATTGTTTTACAATTAAAAGATTTTGACAATAAACATACATTATAAATATTTATGAATTAAGCTAATTAATTGGGAGAGATTTATCAAAATATACCTTAAACTTCTGTTCGTAAAGTTGATTATTCTCCTTTAAGTGTTTTAAAAAGCTCAAGTTTTTTTCTATAATCGTCGACTCACGCCACGGCTTTGTTGGCCTTCGCAGAGAAGGCTTCCGACTACTCAAAGTTCAGACTAAATTAAACGAGTTGGTACTGAGCAACAATGAAGTAGGTATGACCGCTGCTTAATTATGAACTTGCGAGATAAAACCACATTATTACTGCAGTTGAGACGGTTAAAACAAAAAAGTGTACAGTACGTGAAAGGTTATATTTTTTTGCGATTGTTTTGTCTGACCATGAGAATTCTGTTCATAAATTTTATTTTTAAGGGCACAAAATGTACCTACGTTTACTTTCTTACTTTCAATTCTCGCTCTAACTACAAATATGGATATTATCTTTACTTCCTAACTTGATAGTAGATGATTGTGACCCAAGACTTCCAGAGTTAGCTATATTATTTTGCTTGTAGATTTTAATTAAATTACCTACCGCATTTACCCTTCTCTATATCAGACAAAGCTTTGGTTCACCTGCATACTGAAGTTCGCAGTGTTCGTGGTCGCTTCGCCCGTGTTAAGTCAAGATCTGAGATTGATTTGGTCCATGTTTCACAAGTGTCGGAAGTAATCGCATGTTTTGATCTCAATTGTCTCATACCAGGGACGTGTGCCATTCATTACAGAAAAACTTAGCTCTTATTGTACAATAACTTATGGCTAATTGCTATCGCCCCTGGCATAGTTAGATACCTAATTAAAATGAATAGGTGGTTCTATTACCATTAACCTCAGCTATTATAGATTAAACTGCAGAAATCAATAGGTTAATGGTCAATATAAAATAGTTTACATTCATCCGAAATATTTGCTAAAGAGACTAGTGACAACCATACAGTCGTAAAAAAATAGTTTTAATGAGTTGGGCGACTAATGCATATATAGCTTTAAAGCTGCGGACTTCGGTTACAAATCGAAAATAAAATATTTAACCGTCCAAACCTCTAGCACCCCATATAGAAGCAAGACGCATTTTTTGTTTAAATGCAGATTCAGAGCAGTAATATGGTGAAACTTAATGACGTGCTAAACGAACCACCCTGCTGCTCTAATCACGCACTTCGTGTGCTGCTAATCGGCGCTCAACTCGAGATGCTTCGTACGAGAGTCGGCTAATTGTGTCTGCTCGCGCGATTAGCTCTGCACGCCTGTTATCATTGTCGACATTCCTGCCTAAGCCTGTGGATTAGAACCATTGTTTGTTTCTTCAGTACTTGATGGAAAATGTTGTGAGGAAATGTTCATAGCTATAGCCAATTAGCAATAGCCATGGTGATGGAGTTATGCAACGGATAAAGCGCATTTAATTCCCGCACTTAATTCAGTATTAGTATTTAAAACTTCCTAGGTGTACGTTACACGTTTGATCGAACCAATATTTTTAAATATATTGATATTTTGCACATAAGTAATAAGTAATACACGTATCACCTATATTCCGAAATATCCCAATGTTCTTTTTGCCAGAGTATGCAGGTAATAAAACTTGTGCGTGATGAAGATATCGTTCCTTCTGCATAATTGAACAAGTGTTGTTGATTGATGTCGATCATAATTGTACGTCATCAATCAGTCACGTGTAGGTAGGTACTTGCAGCTATGATTTGCTCTAATCGTTCTTGTTTCACCCTATTGACCTTAAACACTCCTTCAAAGGATAATACTACGATAATGTCGGTGGCTATCATATCAACATTTCAAGAACGAGAAATACGACGCGTATCTTCGTCGTATCTTATCTCTATACTTCATACATTGATCCCAAAATTAACAATAAATCGTTCATTTATCTTTATCGCGTTTTTTTATCGCTCGGCTTTCTACGTTTGGCTATAACCCTTTTTCATTCCGATAACATTCTAACTTACATCATCGTTTTTTAGGGTTCCGTACCCGAAGGGTGCCAAACGGGACGCTATTACTGAGACTTCGCTGTCTGTCCGTCCGTCCGTCCGGCCGTCCGTCTGTCTGTCACCAGGCTGTATCTCATGAACCGTGGTAGCTAGACAGTTGAAATTTTCACAGATGATGTATTTCTGTTGCCGCTATAATAACAAATACTAAAAATTAAAAGAAATTTAATTAAGGGGGGCTCCCATACAACAAACGTGATTTTTTTTGCTCATTTTTGCTCGATATTGATAATGGTAGCAGGTAGACGCTTAAAATGTTCACAATATATTGAGTATATTATTTACTAAAAAATAAATAATTAAATAAAAATTAAATTAATATTTAGGGGGGGCTCCCATACACTTTTTTTTACGATTTTTTATAGATAAAGGTACGGAACCCTTCGTGCGTGAGTCCGACTCGCACTTGGCCGGTTATTATAAACTTAGTGATAGGACCTAATAATGTTTGTACTTTGTAGATCAGTCCCCAATCAGCCGTTATCAACTGATAAGTTTCATTGGTTGAAACTGGAAAAGTACAAAACCTATACCTGTACCTATCGACCAAAACAAGATAATTAAAAATATGGTAGATTAGAAAATCTATGTTACTTAAATCAACACGCGTGTAAAACACGACTTCGCACGTGTAAATAATTTAACTTTTTTCGAAGACTTTTCAACCCGTCAGAACATTAAGTGGTTTGAAACTCGCCATGCAAAGCATGTATGTACAAACCAAGCTTCACCTCTATTAAGTTTTTGTCATGGTTCTGTAACAAAAAACCGCATGCGGTCATCTTTTTGTTTAATAACATTTGTCTCGCGCAATTAGCTTTACAAATTGGTTTCGGGCAACTTTGACCGAGGAGTTTTATTGTTATTAATTTGTTGGAATACACCACCACCACATATTAAATGGAAACGTATGGAGTAAAACTGATAACAGCTCCGTGCATACCTACTACATAGATAAAATTGACGTCAATCGGAGTGGAATCGATTTAAATCTCAATAAACTTGTTTAACTTAGCACCAGACCGGATAATTAAATGCTTTAAACCTCGCCTGTGGACGATTCTTTGTACACATTCGGAATCAAACACGCCTTCAGAGCCGTCTTAGCACCTCAACCTCACTGACAAAAGCAGCAAACAGAATTTGCATCCAATAAAGCCGTTTTGCGACTCTCACGCAGAACTTGCAACGTACCATGAATATTTACACAAGTAAATAGCACTTCAACGCTTCCCTGAGTTTTATATTAAAAACGTTCACGTCTTATGCAAATACACGAAGCCCACGAGCGAAAACTAGAAAGTTGGCGCACACATGCGCAGGAGTTGCTGTCGGTACGCGCTCGCGCCTGTGTGGTGGTGAGCGTCAACCGGCTCGGTTTCATAATTTAACAGCATGATTGTTACATTCAACCACATCCAAATCACATTTAGAACATTCAAGCATGTCATTAACTAATTGTTAGTTTTGTTAGTTGTAACCAGAGAAAATTAAAAAGAAAATAAACAGAAAAAAGCTCACCGTTTCTGCGTCTTCTATAAAACTCGTCTCCCACAACATGTTTTCTGTTTTTCCAGTCAGTTCGTTCACGAAACACCGTTTCAGTTCAATAAAACACTCAATACAGTTGCTAAAGAAACGAGATCAGTCCATTTCGCGTGTACATCCCGTGACGTAGGGAGGAAGCTTTCAAAAATTTTCCGAGTGAAAATAGTTAGCGCGGCCGTCGTCGTGGCGTAGTGTCGGAGTAGTGTGCGGGCGCAGGCGACGAGACGACGCGCGGCCGACAGCACCCGAGCGCCGGCGGAAACGCCCGAACGCGCCGACCTACTTCGCTCTACTTCGACACCGAGCGCGCTAGGTTTTTTCACATTTTCCTTTTCCTATAAAATGGCTTCAGCGCAGAGCTGATTGGTGATTGGGATGAAATAAATGAATTTACTATATTCGCACCTACATTTAAATATCAAACAGATCGAAATCAAACAAATAACTTTAGTTGTAGGTAGTTTAGTTTTTTACCTATACTTTAGTTATAATTAATAATTTGTTATTGTATATTAACTGTTATTATAAGAAAAAATAACAAACTTTTGTTTAAAAACACAATTTCACGCTCTATATTGCCTGTAAAATACAGAAGGTTTCGTTTTTTGTTTCTGCAATCAATTTATTACCAACTGTATAATCTATATACGTCTGTTTCTTGGAAAAATCTATGCAATAGAAAAGTTATGTTTACAAACATTTACCCCTTTCTCGCAGAAGCACACCGCTCAAACGACCGAACAATTGGCGAACTATTGTTATATAAGATGTGTCGGCAAACCAGTTAATAGTAATCTAACTGATGTTGGCAATATCTTGTGCAGTCATTAAAAATATTTAGCAATCGATCGATCGAGTTCGTTTAGACCTTATAATTCACATTTAATTCGCATTTTACGCCCACATAGAATTTATAAATTCATTAACGGGTTCGGTATTACCAATTAACGAACCTCATAGCGAACTAAGGTAAATTCTCTTAAAAGATTCTATTTATTCATTAAAAATAATAATTACAAACAAAATACTATCTGCTAATCTTTCGTTAAAATAAATCAAGCAACAAATTAAAGAAACCTAACGACTAAAAACTTAACGTTCAGAATCGTATTGAGTGGAAGAAGGGGAGAGAGGTTTAGTTGGGTCATTAATTAACATTGACACCTTCACAATTGCATTTACTGTGCGTTAATGTTGACCGAATACAAAATACTGAACTCTACTCTAATTGTATTTTTTTTTATAAGATAATATATTTATTTGACACATTACAATTTGTTACAGAGGTTTTACATTGGATGGTTTCCTAGTAAGAGTTTGAGATGTAATTAATTAATGATTATTCGAGATCTAAACTAAGCAGAGCCTAAATGCACTTTAGGTTGCTGCTATAGTAAGGTTCCTATAATTTCTAAAGAGCTTATTACTTTACGCTGTCGACAGGGCCCTGTCTGACTCACTGTCTCTTTCTAGTCGTTCCATCATGAGTGAGACGTCTATACAAATCGTGCCCTGCCGACAGCGTAACGTAATAAGCTCTTTATTACATTACGCTGTCGACAGGGCACGATTTGTGACAGCGTAGTCTAATAGGCCCATAAGCTCTTAAAAACTACAGAGCTTATTATATTACGCTGTCTGCAGGGCCCTGTCTGACTCCTGTCTCTTTCTAGTCGTTCCATCATGAGTGAGACGTCTATACAAATCGTGCCCTGCCGACAGCGTAACGTAATAAGATCTTAAGAACTACATGTTATTCAATCGGTAGAGATACCCGAATCTCCGATACGTAAGTATTGGCGTCACACTGCTTAGTGAATAGAGTGATCGATCGAGATAGTGATGCTTGTTGGCACTTGGAGGAAGTATTGTGGTTTACAAGGCTCCCTACTGAGAAATTAGTGTCTATTTATATTCTTGGTATGAATAAACATGCTAATAATTGCCATTTGAGACATGCTGAGTCGGAGCCGTTTCGCTGTTGCGATGCACACTACATAATATTCGTTATGCCCATTCCTATTATGCTATTGCTATTTTTGGCTTTGTAATTTCGTAATTTCTTTAGGTACTCACATGACAGTGAAAATAGCTTAAGATAGAAAAAATATGTACAAAGGCGAGCGGGCTTCATGCGTATATTTTATTTCCTACTTGTTTCTTATTACTTATTATGTTTTTGTTGTTTCTTTTGTATTGTGACGGATGAATAAATGTACTTTCTATTCTATTCTATTCTAATTAATTTACTTTGATTTGACTAGACTTCTTTTCCTATTGTCGATAGACTAGACCTAGGCTTAGACTTAAAAACTGTAGAACTTATGTATTACATGCACCGATGAGTTTGAATGGTAAACGCGGTACATGTTAATGAAGATGGCCTCTTAAGTAAATATCAGATCTTCTCATCAGACCGAACCACCCGTTCACAGGGAGAAAACAAATGCTTAGATCTTTGTCAAACTTACCAATTACCAACAGATCAAATTTTACACAAGAATCTATATTTTGCTGTAACTAAGATTTACTTATTCTGGTTCCCACGACACAGGGTATCCTAGTGTGGGGCCAGAAGAAATGTATGTGTTTCACATCCTAAATAATTATATGACATGTGTGTAGATCTATTTTAATAGCTTGCGTGCCATCATAGGCGAACCCTTTGCGGCTGAAGAGACTAGAAAAACCCTAACCTAAGAAATTTTGTAGTAAGTACTTAGTTGAGCTGATTTGTTTCCCTGTCCGCATTACTCCGCATATTGTTCATTTCAAGTAGGTAATAAATAATAATAATAAATAATAACTTATAATATTTTCATTTATATATAAACAGCACTATACGGTCAATTAAGATGATGCATTTTAACCATTACTGTACCCTTTACAATGATCAACCTACCTTGAATGACACAGACTGCTCCAAAACGGATACGACACAACTTGATCCTTGTTCGACACTGGAAAATACCGCCATGAATTATGAATGTATAATTGGTACATACCTAGCTATCATTAAACTCCTTTCATTATAGCATTTCTGTGGTGCTATTAACATTACGGATATTGTTTCATTTAACAAAATTAAGTATTTTTATAGACAGTTGAGTTATAGACGTTTCTGACGAGTTCATTAAGATTACACTAATGGATTCATTATTATCGATATCAGTTCGTTTAATCGTATTCGAATCGTATGTAAAGTACATATCGGTACTGGTCAGTACCGTACTTACTCTATACTTCTATTCAGAGCTACATTTACACATTCAGGTGTAATCTCACCAGATTGAGATAGCAAAACCTTACTTCTTAATATCAATATAAACAAATCATTTGTATTTGATATCAGTAAACATATTAAATTACAAATAAATTATACTGTTACAAAGAGTAAGTTTATCGCTCATTTAAACTCAATTTATGGCCAGCTCAGAGGATCCTCCCTTTTCTAAGATTTTCCCAAGAAACTGGAATATTAAGTACACAAGGGACGTAGATCGCTGCTGCCTGATGTTTCAGATTAATATCTGACAGAGCTCTCATTGAGGGTAAAATATCCTCAGTCAATAAAAATATTATGCAGCTGCAGTAGAGTAGTGCCACTTTATACAGCTGCAGTAGAGGTGTGGTGTAGTAGAGGTGTGGTGTAGTAGAGGTGTGGTGTAGTAGAGGTGTGGTGTATTAGAGGTGTGGTGTAGTAGGATAGTTAGCCCATAGACAAATTAGTACTTTTAGTACTTTTACCTTACATCAAATGAGGATGATTTTTTATGAGTTGGTACTGGTAGTGATGAAATAGCCAATGACAAATCCAAGTGTTTTGGACCCCCATAAAAGTCAAACGACTAAACCAATTTTAATAAAAATATATGTTGTCGACGTAAAATTTTGTCTTCTTTGATTTACTTATCTTTTAACAAGTATGGTTTTCGAATAAAAAGTGAAAAACTGAAACAAAAGTCCTAAATTTTCAAGTTTTTAGCTGGTCATCGCAGGCTTTCGGGGTGGAAAACTTGCATTTGTCATTACCCATTTCATCACCAACTACCAAGTCATAAAATAAACAGAACTACCTCATTTGATGTCAGGCACCAGCTTGGTACAAATTTCATGGACTAAGGCGGTTACAAAGAGTAGTTTATTCCTTCACTCACAGAAGCACACCGCTCGAACGACCGAACAATAGCGAACTATTGTTATATAAGATGTGTCAGCGAACCAGTTACGAAAAATGCAGCTTGGCCTATACGACATAAATACACGCAGCCCTGGGGTATGATTCTCGTGCATTTAATGTACTGATATCGACACCTATATCCAGTGATTTCCATACAAAATCACTTGATCTAAGTGTAGATATCGTATATCGAATGAGCGAGAATCATCATACCTCAGCGGGTCGATTCTCGCGCCTTCCATATAAGGATATCGAGACCAATATTGACAGATTCTCATACAAAATCACTCGATCTAAGTTGAAATTGAAATTGAAATTGAAAAAGACTTTATTAGCACACATTAGGTAGGTACATACATTAAGTATATAGAACAGACAATAGATTATGACGTCTCATAGTGCTAATAGGACCCGGCTCAGCAATGCCGAGCTGAGATGGTCTCAGCTCAGCGCTGGTTTTCAGCCGGACCTTTAGAACACGGGGCTACCACATACACACATAATTTTGACAAAAGGAAAAATAAAATTAAAAAAAACAAATAGTTAAAAAACCAGCAAGAACAAATTATTCCTGCCAAATAGCACAGATACTATATTATACTAATACTAATAGTTAGGTTCCAACTTTAAACTAAGTTTAAAAATCTAAAAAGTAAATTCTAGGAAAAAAAATAATAATAATAATTTAGGCTTAGCCTAGCACACACACATTCAAACATAGTGTTATATTTACTAGAGTTATTTATTGTAAGGGTAGGGTTTTTTTTTAAATATAATTATGTAGATAGGTACACAGAATAATACAAGTGGCACTAAAGCTTTGCCCTCTGCTCATCCAGGAGATATTTTTTGAATGTTCTTTTAAATGTAGCTATACACATAGGCGACCGCAAAGGTGGTGGCAGATCATTCCAGATTTTCGCTGATGCAAACCGGAAGCCCCCTCTGAATCCGCTGGTCCTGTGCCTAGGGATAAACAGTTTGTTTTCCTCCTTCGAACGTGTCCCTCTGTTGTGGATGTTTTTCGTGAAACTTAGCTTTTCGAATAAGTAGTCCGGCCTTTTTGAGTGTATTACTTTGTGTAATAGGCATGCACTATGAGACTTTCGTCGGGCTGACATCTTTAGGACTCCATTTGTGTTCAGATAAGGGGTAACGTGGTCCCTCCTCTTAATATAGTAGCAGAACCTGGCACATGCGTTTTGCACTCTTTGTATTGCTTTTTCAGTCCTTTTAAAGAGGCGAGGCCCATAGACAGTATCACAAAAATTGAACAGTGACAGAACCAGGGTCTCTGTCAGAGTTTCCCTAGTCTCTCGATCTAAGTGTAGATATCGTATATCGAATGAGCGAGAATCATACCTCAGAACAAAATGAAGATCCCTGGTCAAGCCGCGTGCTGACAATCATGACAGTCACGATCATAAGTCATATCATAAGGAAACCACTTGAAAGAAGAAAGAAGAAGCGAGGTACAAGGTGCAGGCACTCTACTCTAAGAGTGGTATACTCTGTAACAAGTATAATGTCCTCGGGCGATGACGACGGTTAATGTTCATGGAGGCTTGATTTCCTACTTTGAAATGCATGTTGTTTCTTGCATTAACCTGACATTACAGTATCAATTTCCCTTAAACTTAATTGTAATTATTTGATCACGTAGTGCATATTCATAATTCTCGGCTTATTAAAAAAAGGGTTTGGATAACCTATTTAGAACCACAAGCATTTTCAAGAAGGCCATGGGAGTGGTTATTTTAGACAAATAATGAATGTAAAACAAATACTTGTATATTACTATTATTATTATTATTTTCACTTCTCATGCTCGTAAAGTTCGCCTTTATGTTGGGTATAGGCTGCACAAAATCACATTTTATGGTCTAGTGCATAAAGTAAAATCTTCGTCTAAATCTCAGACTCTAACAAAGGTTGTCAGGTAAACAGCCACACACACCTATGCTTAGTGCCATGGCTACGTATAAAAAATTTATATTGGCGGGAAGTCCTTATTTTTTCTTTGTGTTGCAATTTGCAATTGTTTTGCACAATACTTATTGCTGTATAATTTCCTCACAATCGAAGTGAAAAGCAGAGTGTATAACTCGTACATAAAAGTGCGTCTCGGGTAGCTATATAGCGTCTCGGGTAAAATGGTGCGTTTTATGCACTTGTTGTACAATCTACTATATATACGCACATAAGTTCGTTCTTGGGTGTCATATTGCATCCTGCGAACTGAAATTAAGGACAGAAAAAGTGTACCCGTTTATGTCTTTTGTACTAGAGAAGTGCCTGGCTAACTAGCAAAAAAGCCTTGTAGGACGAGTTGAGATTATGCGAGATTTGGAAACTTTTTCACTACCTACGCATAAAATGTTTACTGTAGTTGACCGAGCGAGCAAAGAGAGCGAAGCGTCTCCGTTTCAGGATGGGCAAAAATGCTTTCGTATGTCTGTCTGTCTGTATGTTCTCCTCAACAGGTCGCATTTCTCAACCGATTCTCGTGAAATTTTGTGAGCAGGTTGGATCATTAAATGGTTTTTTTCTCGATTCAGGTTTTGGTTTTCTTTTTTTCAAAATGGCGGAGATATTATGGGGTTTGAAAATGCAAAAAACCACTACAGCCCAAACGGCCAGACGGATATTAACAAATGAGGTGTCGTCGAATTTGAGGAGTCCGTGAGAGTGACATAAATTTTATAATTTTAGTGAAAAATCAATAGGTTGTATTTAAGATCGCTAAATAAAGTTTACAAAGTTATTGGTGCGGCTACTTTGATACTCCATATACGTAACCAGGTACATTCATAAGTTTGTATGTGTTATTGAAAGAATATGCAGTCCGGTTATTATTTTTAGGGTTCCGATCCTTAAAAAGAAAAAAAGGAACCCTTATAGCATCACTTTGTTGCCCGTCTGTCTGTCCGTCCGTCCGTCCGTCCGTCCGTCCGTCCGTCCGTCCGTCCGTCCGTCCGTCCGTCCGTCCGTCCGTCCGTCCGTCCGTCCGTCCGTCCGCCCGTCCGTCCGTCCGCCCGCCCGCGAACGCAACGCGTGGAGGTATCATGTAGAAATTAATATCGATTACTCAAGTCTATGGTCCCTTGGAGCTGTGAAAAAATTAAACTTCTAAGTCGACGCAATCAAAAGATACCGCGATATTATGTCATAATTTTGCTGAATTTGTATGAACTCGCGCGGAACTCGCAAGGGAATCAAAACCTAGAGGGTACTTCCCGTTGACCTAGAATCATGAAATTTGGCACGAAGCAAGTTTTTATAGCACAAGTAAAGGGAAAAATCTGAAAACTGAAAATTTTTGTCATTCTAAAAAAATATTCAATTTGGTTTACATGGATGACATCACACTTTTTTTTTAATGTGGAAACCTAATTACACATGTTACGCTCGCTCTCCAATTGTGATCGGAACCCTTGGTGCGCAAGTCCTACTCGCACTTGGCCGGTTTTTTTTTATAATAATTCTATCTGTTCATCCGATAAACTTCAAGTACGATGCGAGCGGTGAGGGGGTGGAAAATAATGAAAAAAAAAAACTCTAATTCCCGGTGTCACTCGCGAGGTCTACAGATCACAGAGCCACTAGTTTAAATATTTATGTTACCAACTAAATCCAGTTCGTTATGGCACCAATGGGCGTTTAAATAAAGTAATCTAAAACTAATAAAAAAAATTCACACGACTTTAATAAAAAAGTGTTTACCTCCCAACTCTGGACATGTTAGTTCGTTGTCATTTAGACACACAAGGTCGAGTGTAACAAAAAACTCAGATATCGATCTATTTTGAGACAACGCAAGAACAGAGCACGTTAGTAAATCATGTCATACATACTGTCAACATAAATTGTGACCGAATAGTTTTACTATGCAGATGCGATATTGCTGAACCCCCTAATTCAAGCCATTGTCATTCTCCTGGCGGAAAAGGGAAAAATATTGACATTAAAATTAGTTTGACAGTGGGTACCAACGACAAAAATTAAACATTCATTGACGTCTTGGTACCCACTGTCAAACTAATTTTAATGTCAATATTTATTTTTTCATAATTTTAATGTCAATATTGTTCAAAGGACTCTTCTGTCCTTAAGCGATTTTACGTGTGAAGCATAAATACTTGTGTATAAATTGTAAGTTCTGTCTGAGTAAAATTATGTGTGATTTCAATGATTTCGCAAGATATTGGAATTAGTATTCATCATGAAAGTTATTTAAATAATAAAAACATGACAGGAAATGAGCTATGTAAGTCGTAGGTATGTTAGAGCTCGTCTAAGCTGAAATGACGCGCCCCACTCAAGGCGAGCTCTACGTAAAGTTGTCTAGGTATTGCAAACAGATTTTAATACAAGCTTACTAAAATCTATGCATACGACCCGACGAAAAGCGTTTCATGTTTCAAAGGTTTTAAAACATGAAACGCTTTTCATACGGTAGGAAAAGTTACAGGTTTTTAAGCAGGTAAATATCAAATTTAAAAAAAAAACTTTTTACTCGTTCATCGTCTGCAATTACAACGGCTAGAGCCTGTCGCTACGAGAGTGGCAAAAGATTCAGCATTGTGTCTTTGCCGCAGTCTTTATAGACAAGAGTCATCGTTATCACAAAAATAGGGAAATCCTTCAATATCGTCGCCTGTTGGAATCCATATTTAGTGTGATTTTTAACAAAGAACAAATCACGATTTAGAAATTTCGGAAGAAAACAGGTCAAACACAGACTGGAAGTTCAGTATCTATCAGCCTAAACCTTGTTTTTTGAAACTTTGAATGAATTTCATTAGATAGAGTCTTCACTCTATTTTTATGTTTTAGAATAGTGGTGTCGTTCTAATTAAGCTATCAGCAGTGCTAACACCATGTTAACAAGTTAACAACTAGTCCTTGTTAGTAACCTATTAAGTATCTATTGCTAATGCTCGGGCTCTAATTTGTTGTTTGCACGGTGTGTTGACTAACTATTGTACCCCGGCGGCCATATTCAGACGCTACAGTTTGGTTTCACATGTGAGTTTTCATTCTAAAAATTTATGATTTTTCATAAATTTTTAGAATGAAAAATCGCATCCGGCCGGTGCGTGGCGGCACACACCAGGACTAAGAAACTCAAAGGCAACATTTCAATTTAAATATTTTTAATTCGCATTACATTTTACATCACCCCAATTACAAAAAAAACAAGCTATTATTAAACTAAATTACTCGTAGTTGGCGAACTATTTCCAAAATGACATACGAATATGTTATTTCATGAGTACAATAAAATAATTAAATACGTTTTTGTTTGATGCTTCAGACGGTTCTCTGACATAATAATATAAACCGACGAATCGTGAAACAAAAACTTTCATAGTTGCTGATACACGATAACAGACAAACATGCAGAATAAATAAGATTGTGTTTTAGGCAAACTGCTCACATAGTGTCACGCCTTTTCCCATACGGGGTGGCAGACGCACAACTGTGCCCACTTTTAGCCAGTGATTCAGTCAGGGAAACAGTTCAGTAAACAATTTAGATAATTGTTGGATTACAACATTTATATAACTGCTTTTCTGAACAATCGATTTTGTATTATGAATGTACTAAACATTGTATCGCCCTAAGAGTCGATGCACCTAATCACACAATTTATTTAATAATATTCTAAAGTTGTGTATCTTAATACAATCAAAATGAAATATAACTTAGCACTTACAACACATAATAGGCTTGTGGCCTGTCAAGTCAAAATAGATACTTTTTATGAACTATCAAAACGGAACTTTTGTTCCTGAGTTCTATGAAATAACAACAGAATGACGTCATGTAAAAGTGCCATCAAATGCTGTATTTTTTTGCACAAAATTGACTTTATAAAATATGTCTGCTGGAAATATACAATTCTGAGAATGTCAAGCCATTTTGCACATAATGCCTCAACTTAAGACTTGTTCCTTGATTTATTGGATTACCTGGGCCACAAGCCTATTAAAGATATTGTGTTCATTTTATTGTGATTATTATAAATAGCATACTTATACTTTCCTAATGAAACACTGATGATATTTTAGGTTGCCTTTATGAATATCGTTATACAATGTAGTGTATGCATCATCTGATTAATGTAAGGAGATAAAATTATAGCTAGAATATCATCTAGTACATATTATAATTTAATAAATAAGCAAATTTGTCGAAGCACGTGCATGAATGGCACATGTATTATATGTATAAACAATATAAAATAATCCACCTGATAAACAAACTAAAGCAGCAGCTTTACAGCTCGTACCACTATACTCCAAGCGGGTCAACAAATCAAAGGATTGTTGATCCAGGGTACACTTCCCACCCGTGAAAATTAAAAGCGTAGAAGTTAAATATTGTAATTTTCGCATGAAATGACATTTGTGTCTACACTTTCAATTCGCATGACCGAGAATTAGGCCCTCAATATAACACTATCAGGCAGATCAGGCTGCCTGTGCCAAGTACATATCAACGGTGAAATAAAAAAGTCAGTCAAAGCAATCCCGGTATTAAGATAAGTTATTTACAAATTCTATTAAATACTAAAATCTAAAATCACATTTACTATGTAATATACGCATTTACAATTACCTAGACTTAACCTATGGTGACGTCACAATCAAGGAAACACATAATTTAGGAACTTGCTGTAGGAAACAAGTAGATAACATATTCCAAATAAAAAGTCGAAAATAAATTGAAAATTATATAGCGCTAAAAATCCTATTCTCTTAATTTCAATAGTAAGATACATAATACAAGAATTATGTAAAATAAAAAGTTATCTTTAAAGAGTTTCAATAATGAAAAATTGCTGTTTTTTTTTTGGAAACCTCCTCAAAATTACTTAAATCATGAATTAAAATAAGTTTCGAACTCCCTGTACAACATCATTGAGCACAGAACACACAGTGCGTACTTTGATACTTTCGGAAAAGTTTCAGTTCAATCAAAGTTTGACTATATATACGAACCCTCTTATCGTTTCACTTTGGTTAAGTATTTCATTACTATCAATTACCAAGTATCATACATTACCACTGTGCTCTCTTTATAAATATTTCTATGTCCCCTAAATACCACTGATAAATTTAGGACACAGAAATAATAATTTTGTTATGTAACTCCAAATATACAAAAGTTTATTCCCACACAGTCTTTTTTGACGTTCTAGAATAAGTCTGAACTATCACTTCACCTTTTTCTGCCTTCAAAGGCCTTCAATTGTTACCAGACGACATCACTTGTACGCCATCGCCAGGGGCGTAGTTTCACTGTCGTCACCCGGTAACTCACACTGACTCAAGTTCTCGCGATAGAACCTGGAACTTCTACCCCGATCCGTTGACGTAGACATCTGAGGCCGCGCGCTGCCCGGCTCGGATCACGTTCTGGACCGTTTTCACTGCTCCCTGCAAATTGAGAGATAACTAATATTAATTTTCGCTGGGCGCTTCCATCGGGTGACACGTGATAAAAAACTGGTGATCCCGGCTGCTATCGCTATTCAGTGGCAGTGGTCGTAAAGCTATGTCAGAGACCCTTTAAGGCAGGTTGATAACTTGTGAGAGTCGGGCTGGCTATTAGCCCGACACCCCTCCATCAACTCGCACTGAGCCAGTATAGTGGAGTGTGATGGCCCAATTCTACTCGTATATCCAGGTAAAGTCCTGTGCCCTTCAGTGGAGACATTAATGGGCTTTTTTATAATAAAAATAATAAACGTTTATTTCAGGTCATTAAGTTTACCCATAGAATTACAAATACAATGACTAAAATTAAAATTAAATGAATAAAAATAAAATTATGCAAAATGATGCAGTTAATATATACTGTTGTCTGTTTATTTCCTGTCTATCCTAAGTTTGCTGGAATAAATCTCATGTTAGAGATAAGCTCGCCGCGAAACACGTACGTATTTCCATTGTATTTTGTAAAATGTTTTGTTTTATGCAATAAATGTATATTTATATAGTATACCTGCATAGCGAATCCCAGGAACTGCGAGAATGCGCGCGTCACATTGATGGCGGCGGAGACGAGCTGGCCGCGGCCGGGCTCCGCTGGCGCCACCACCGCCGGGGGCTCCAGTGGGACCTGAGCGATCACGACTCGTCAGTGGGACCAACTGGACTAGTATTGTACGACGCAGGTTCAACATGCGGTGGTCAAGCTAAAGCTCGACGGTGAAATGGAGTTACGTGATGGAAGTAAAGAGATGTAAAAAGATGAAAATATATGGATATCACTCTCATTTTAAGTTATCAAACAATGCTTTTATGTTTAATCCAAGTAATAATATTGTACAATAATATAGTATTAAAAACAAAGTAAGTAGTTGTTATAAAAACATGCATAAAGATAGTTATTAAACACAACAATACACAGTTAGTAATACAAAAAACATGCATTATTTTAGATACAACATATTCACATTATGTACAAGAAAAATAAAAAATAAAAATTGTGTAAAAATTGCTGAAAAACTTGATGAATTTAATGTGATTGTGGTTATATGAAATCAAATGCTGCTAGCAATGATAAATTGAAAGTAAGTAATAGGTAATTTCATTCGTGATTCAAGTGTATTTGAGTGACCGAATACTTACCATGTAGTGTAGAGCAATTTTCACAAGTTTTCTCTGCTCACCTTTTGTATCTGTATCTATTTAATAAATATCACGATAATAATAACTATAATATGTACGAGTATATGATATGTCATTGTGGTTGTGATTATTTATGTGCATCGGACTATTTCCTCTACTCAAAGCATCTACAAAAAATGCACACCTAGCTACTGCCATAAGCATCATCTTTTCAATCGTGAGTGTAAAATTAAAATATTAATTTGAACAAAAGTCACTAATTGTAAAATCTTCATACCTTCACCACAATGGAGTTCATGATTGGATTGAATGGCAATTCATGATTTGTAATTGAATTTGAAATTCTTCATTAAATATGAATGCATGGCATGTGCATGTAGCTTAGCTAAGGGTACATTTATTTTAAGATTTTCTTATCGTATGGGAACAATAAGTTAGTATGACATTTGTTAATCGTGCAAAACAAAATATAATTGCAATTTGTATTTTTTTACAGGATTAAAAAAACGAAACTATTATCTATTTTACTTTAGCGGAATATAAAGTGCATATTATGTTTCAGTGTATGTATACAAACAAATCAAAGACACGATATCTTAGAATTAGTTTTATTACCAAATCTAAAAATTTTGCCGCTATTTCTATTCACAAGCCAAAAGAAAGCCAATTATCAAAATAAATAAAAAAACACTGTACAAAAATACAAAACCCTCCAATTTCGCAGCCTATTTACAATCCCGTTCCAATCTGGGTTTAATATACAAGACTTAGATCAATAGGAACTAATTAAAAATAAGTACACCCCTATACTAAAATTTCTAAGTGTCACTTGCACCAAAAACACTAATTATGGTTAGCTCGCTAATCGCAGTAAAGTTTGATATATTTCATACATTCCGACAGCTGCTAAATATAAGTGCTTTTGGTGCAAATACCTAAATGGCAAAATCAAAAGTCCCCATCACCCCCAATCGCGCAACCTCAGCAGGATGGAAGAGAAACCCACTCGATTCCCGGAGCCGTCGTCAGCGTTCCCGACGAAGGGGCCGGAACCGAACCAGTTGGCTCGGTTGCTGCTGGAGGAAGACGCGACGGTGGGGGCCGCGGCCGGCCTCCTATTCGGCCGAGGGGCACCGGGCCCGGGGCCCGTCTCCCGCCACTGTTGCCAGAGCCACGCCAGACCGTCCAACACAGGCCGTCGCTGCGTGACCGGTGGCGGCGGCGGCGGCGGCGGCGGCGTGGTGTTGATGCGATGCGCTTTCGGCGTCACTACCACTTGGTTCAGTAAAGCCTGAGATGCAACCGATTTGTAATTTAGAATCTTGATCAGATCATTTGGTTTTGTTTCACGATCAAAAAGTTAAAGTGAGTTCTGGAAGTAAATGATGTAAGTGCCCTATTCATATAAAATGTAGAGGTAAAGTTAGAAAACAAAGTTTCTTGAAACATGTGATTAACAGAGAATAAGAATAAACATTACGAAAGGAAATTGGTAGATAAATAAAAATAAACATAATAAAATATATATTGCTTGTTACCTCCGAGATGACATTATTTATCTGATTGTTTGGTAAATAAAGAAGTTGATATTATTCGACTTCAATGTTCCTTTCACCAGGGTTTGCTGGAATACTTGTAAATATAATTAAGATTAATTAATTCTGATCATTAATCGGCTCTAACTTACAAATCTCGCACGGAGATGTCTTATACATGTATAATATACTGCAATGCATTATACTCTATTCCAGGTTAGAAGTCACATGACAGATAACCTAAAACTTCATAAAATTCACTTTTTGAACATTAGGAATATTACTAAAACAATCGGAACGAATCGAAATTGTTTATTCAGTTGAACATAAAGAAGAGTTGTTATCGTCATAACTGCTATCCGCAGGATATTATTAATTAATTTTTCACTATATTGATGGTAACTGAAGAATCAGGAATAAAATGTTAGATATCTTTCCGATTCACAAATGTTGTATCAATTATTTTGATAAATCGGTGTTTTTAAGCAATATCCCCTCACTAACAGGCTAAGACTGACCTCTGTCATGTGACTTGTTACCTTTTTTCTAGTATAGGAGTATCGAGTGGACTCACAGCCAGTCTTAGCTGCTCGTCCCTTGTGCTCGGCGTGGTGGGTCCGAAGCCCTGTTCCTTCAGCAGCGCCGCCAGCAGCGCGTCATTGCTCTTGCCATACTCCGTGCTCAGCGACAGTGGCGGCTGCGTCGCAGATGACATCATGGCTGGCTTGCTTTGCAACAGCTTGTTGAGTGCTTCATCGGACGTCTGGCCTGGAATTCGGATCATCGTTAAGATTAGAGTTTGTTATTATTATTATATTAAGACTTTTCGGGACATTACTGTCCCGGTCCTTTTTGTAGGCTTGCGTGGACATGATTCAACAGGTAGAGGCCCCTTTCAGACAAATTGTAAAAAAAGTGGTGCACCCGTTGGGTCACCACGTCCCCGAATAACCCCACAACAAAAGTGCACTCAAAGAACATTTCCGCCAGGTGCACAGGTCTATTGCAAAATTAAGGGGAAAATGAGGTCTGAGGCGGTTAGGAACAAAAGTGTCATTTACTCTTCTCCTTTTTCTGAGTAAATTGAGAAAATACATATTCACATTGATCTATTTTGATATAAAAAGTAAGTCTAGGTTATCTCTGAGCCTACGGAAAACCTGAATCAAGTCTCAATCGTGATCTAAAATAGACAGGAAATTATTATTTTTATCACGAGCCTATTAGTCCCACTGCTGGGCAAAGGTCCCTCTCCCCCTCTTCCACTCTATCCGATCCTGAGCGGTCTTCTTCCAGTCCTTATCCTATAGAACCAACTTATCACTGCATCTTTTCCTGGGTCGGCGAGTTTGTTATCGTAGTTTAATAGGCCTAAGCATAAATGTGTCGTTACGTGTACTAGAATGTCATTGTCATTGTAATTGCTAAAAAGTATGTTTATATTTCGAGTAGTACCTGTAAAAGTGATTTTCCCTCGCTGCGTCGAAGTCTCTCGAGCATCCTGTAATTTGATCAAAGTCTTTAATAGTCTTGTATCGTCTTGAGGATTCTGCAGATTGTCTCTTACAGCAATTTTAGCACCAAATGGTCTTGACACACGTGGAGGCATTGTTGTTCTTGAAGCTTCATTAGACATTTTATTCCCTTTGGTTATAACAATTGCAGGTGAAGGAGAAGCAAGCAGATTATTAGGAACCCTCGTGTCATGATTTCCAGAGTTGGTAGCAGTATTTCTTACATTCGCATTTATGTTAGGAATCGTTGGGATGTTGAACTTGGTCGGATCTTGTCCAGTTGCTTTCAGTAATGCCTGGAGCAATATAGCATCTTTTTCAAATTGTTTGATATCTTCCTCTATTGAAGGAGTAGATATTGTTGTGGGTGTTGGTTTGGGAGTTGTTGTTGAAGTGGTTGTTGTTGTTGTTTTAATCCTTTGGGTTGTTGTTGGAATTCTGTTGTTAACGCTTCCAGAGATGGCTTTACCATCTCTTGCTGATTCAGTTTTGTTTGTCGCTATCTCTTTCAAGCTTTTCTCGACCGCAAGAGCTATAATTCGGTTCGCTAAATTAGTTTCTGGGTCTTCAATGTTATTTGTATTGAGCACTGATTTCTGTGAAAAAAAAACGTGAAACAAAACATTACTCATTGATATAATATGATCACATGACAAAGGAGAAAAAGAACATTACGTAAACATACCAGGTTCTTCAGAAAAGCCACATCTTCTTCAACAGAAAAGGTTGATGTGCTCGGCAACTCTGTAGTGACAGGCGATCGTGAACCAGGGGCTTGTCGCCCGGTCAGAAGTTCCGTGGTTCTAATGGTCGTTCTTGTCGTAGATTCAATAGGTCGTCTTCTTTCATTTGACTGATAAGTAGTTGAAATCCATCGGTTGTTGTCTGTGTTTCTAGGCTGAAACGTAGTAGTCATAGGAGATGTGATTCTGGGCATACTAGTTGTGACAGATTGTGTTGATATCTCAGCTGTATCGACTGGTCTCGTGAGTAATGTAGTTGTAGGAGCTGTTGTTGTAGTTGAGGTTCTGTGCGACATTCTCACATTGGAAACCCCACTTGATATCACTGGTAGATTTAAGTTGGCTGGGTTTTGACCTGTAGCTTGTAGTAGAGTTTTTAAAAGTAGCGCATCTTCTTGAAACTGTTTGATATCTTGTTGTATCGATGACGTTGTTTTTACAATTGTTCTTAATGTTGTGATCGGAGTTGTGGTGGTTGTTTGTAAAGTTCTGGGCGTAGTAATACTGTTAAGTGTTGGAATATTGAAGTTGGCTGGGTTTTGTCCCGTCGCCTGCAGTAACGCTTTAAGTAATTTTGCATCCTCTTCAAATTGTTTTATGTCTTCTTCAATTGATTTGGTCGATGATGACGGTTTCGCAGTTGTTGGCTTCTGTTGTGTTAAGTCGTTTGGCCTTAGAAGACTCGGTATATTGAATGTTGCAGGGTTCTGACCTGCAGCCGCTAAAAAAGCTTGTAATAGTTGTTCTGTGTCTTGATTGGAATTTCTCGATGACACAACATTCCCTGGAGTAGTAGTAAGACTTTGCTGTGTAGGTATCGCATTAATGCTTGCCACAAAATTTATGTTTTTAGGATTTCGGCTTACTGTCGTTGATTCTTGTATGTCTTGGGGGAGTCTTATTTCATCTTTGTAACTTTCCGTATCTTCTTCTATGTTTACTATTGGGAAAATTGTTGAGTATGTTGGAATAGCATTAGTTGTGACTCGTTCTGTGCTAGTTTGTAAAGGAAGTGTGGATATTTCTTCTGTTGTAGTTGTTGTTGTTACTGTTGGTTCTGTTAGTACCACTGTTGTAAGTATCACTGGCACGTTGGTTATAGGTGGGGATGTAGGACTATCCATTGTTGTAAGCACTGGCATGTTTGGCTCAGTTGAGCTTGCTGGTGAGTTCATATTTGTCTCTAAGGGTGTACCAACGTTTACTTGTTCTGTGGTTGTTGGATCGAGGCTTGATTCCGTTTCAATAGACATTTGAACCTGTGGTGTTTGCGTATTTTCTTCTGTTATTAAAGTCATTAATTCAGTACTAACAGTACTCATTGATGTTGGCATTGTTTTAGTGCCCAATTTTAAAACATTTGACTTTTGTGGTGCCACCTTCATCACCTCATCTATTGGTATAAATTTGAAAATTGCGTTCATGTTCTCATTACCAGGCTTTTCTATTCGTATTTGCTTAGTCTGAAATTGTAAATAAAGCTGTGTCATAGTAGTGTTCATTTAAAAATGTCAAAATATAAGTATTTCATAAGTCTAACTACGGACTATTATATATTCTAATAAGCATTTGTAGCAAGACGGACCTTCACCTTACTCACCTTGATGAAATTTTGTTACCCATAATTATTTTTACATGCAGTGATATAATGAAACAGATATCTATAGTGTATCTCAAAGTCAGACATTTGTGGATAAAAAAAACATTAGTACAGCAACTACTTAACAACTCAAAATTCTTACAATAATGTACGAATGAAACTAAAATTATACCTCCGGATCGATATCCAGTGTTAATATTGTCGGTTCCCTAGTTGAACTCGTCATGGATGATAATATGACCATTTCCTCTTTAGCAGCTGAAGAAATACTATTAAGCAAAATCTCATCAACGGAAGGTAGCATTGTAGTTGTGCGCAAACTCAAAACATGCGAGGCAGTGCTTTTTTCAGCAGGCAGCATATTTGTTGTAGAGACAACACCCAACATACTGCTATCTCTTACATTAAGTACTGGTGATGATATCTGTAATTATGAAATAAAATGTTATGCTTTGCCCTGGAGTTACATAAAGCTGTTAATGAGTAATGCATGCAAAGCTTAGTAGAGACCCAGCACATCCCTCAACCGAAGTCATGCCCCCATGCACATCATCCCTGTATCTTAACAGACTAGAAGGTAGGGAAGCTTGAAGCTCTAATTTCAAGCTAAATAAGTAAAGTCAATACCATCGGTTGCTGAGTATGTACAGTGTCGGAAATTAATTGGTTTTCCGTTCCGTTATTGGAAGTGTCTGTGGATGTTGCAACATTAATGGATACTCGGATGGGATTAGATTGTGGTCTGACGATGGCTGGATTGTTATGAATGGGGCTGTATGGATTCCTCAAACTCCAAGGGCTAATTGGTAGTACGTCAATTTTTTGCATGACACGTGGTACTCTGGTTCCATTCGGGAATCTACGAATTATTGTGTTATTGGGTAGTACACCGTATATGATATAGGGACTCGCCTCTGTTATTTTTTCCAGTATGTCATCGTTAGGATCTTTACGTACCACAGTGTTGTTTGGTAATATGCCGAATATCACGTAATCTTTTTTTGGTGGTGTTGTTTTGATGCTGGCATTTTCGGGTGCAGCTATGTTCTTTGCCACTTCTACAGGTTCTGCTTTTGTGGTTGTTTCATTATCTTCTTGAGTAGTTGTTTCTATGTCTAGTGGTGTGGTTGTTACATCATTAATTTGAGTTGTTGCAGCTACCGTTTCTGTATTTAGAGTGGTATCAATGTTTTCTGTTGTTGAGGGTTCAACTTTTTCTGCATTTTTTTGAGATGTCAGTAGCCTTTCAGCTAATTCAATAGATGATTCTGTTGTTGCTAAAGACAAAGTGCTCATTGAAGACGTACTTGTGACAAAGTCAGCCATAACTTGTGTAGTAAAAGAATCTTGAGATGTTTGTTTGCCAGTAGGTTCTTCACCCTCTTTTTTCATGACTTCGGGCATCGATTCAAATGTATTGAGACCACCATCCGGCATAAATGTTGTTGATTCTTCAGATTGACTCAATAATGACGGAATAAGGGATGGGGTAACGGGATTGGGTAAAGAAGTTGTAGTCATCGCAGAGGAATCTATTCCACTCAAAGTACTTACGTCAGATGTTGTCGTGGGGCTCATGTTATTGATAATCTCAGTCAATCGGTTAGATAGCGGTAAATTACTGGGTTGGTTTAGTAATTCTGCTAAGGGAGATTCTGTTTGCAATTCCTTGTTGTGTTCTCTGATCAAGTCTTCAATCATTTGAAGGACTCTCGCTTTTTTAGTTAGTATCCTAAGTTGCATCGGGGAAACAGTACTAGGGTCAAACGTGGCTACACGTAAGTTTTCTTCAGGTTGTTGTGTAAGTTGATTTGAATTTTGACTTAGAGTAGACAAAGACAATGGCTGTAACTGCGTGGATGTTTCAATATCAACTAAGCTCCCTAATTCACCGAGAGTAAAATCACTAATTTTTGCATTTGTGAAGAAAGGAATTGGTGACGGTCTATCTAAGTTAGTAGCCACTACATCAGTAACTGTAAGATTGCTAGCGTTGTTGCTGTTACCTCTATTGTCTACTGTAACCGCGTCCGAATCTAATAAATTTGTCTCGGTCATCATACTTGCTGAAAGTTCTTTCAAATATGTTGTTACTTCTGCTTCAGTAAATGATGAAATAGTTGGCACTAATTCTGTTTGACTGCTAGATTCGGATGCTGGCATCAAAGTAACGTCAAGTAAACTACCAGGAATATTTACACTTGGAGATGTACTTGGTGTTACAGCTAAAGTTATTTTGGTGTCACCCTCAATATTTACAATATTTGGAGCAGAAACATTTTGGAGGAGATCAGTTGTGGGAGGAATATTTATTTTGTTATTATTAAAATCAATAATAACTTCCGTATCCCTTATCTCCTCCAAACTGTATGGTGTGGTTTCAGGGATCATTTCTACATCATCGGGAGTATTTGCAAGACCACCTATTATTGCCCTTGGTATTAAATTTCGTAGCAAAAGTGCCATATTTCCAGAAATTTTAGACCTTGTCTCTTCATCCATATCTTTAATAATATCTTGTATGTTATTTGACAACATGCTTGTTAGTTCTGAAGATACTAAATTGTTATTTAACGTTAATATATCTGACTTTAAGTTCTGTACCGTTGTTGGGATGTCAGTCGATGGCAGGTTTGATGTTGGTTCAGATTTGGTCATGTCTGGTGGAGTGTCTGTAGCTGCGTACAAGACTTTTACAGCAAAAGGTTGTCTTTTGTTAGGAGTAGAGGATTGAGGACTTGGAATGTTTCTGGGTGTATTCACAGGATTTTCGTTTTGCTTTTCGTTTAAAGATGGTGTAATACTTTCCCCCGCCATCAATCGGGTTATCACATTTATTGGTGAGGTTTTATCAGTGTTTTGTACAAAATTAGTATTTGTGGCTAAGTCGGAGACAGTTGACATGAATGTATCCCGACTGGCTAAACCTCGCACATTATGTACATTGATGTTGTTACTCACGCCGTTGAGTTTAACGTCAAAGTTAAGGTTTTGTTTGGGTGGTACATCGGTTGTTGACGACAATTTCTGTCTGGGTGTAGACGTAAGTATGTCAGCTAGAGCATCAAAAATAGACACTGTAACTGAAGGCGAATGGTGTGATGCCTCAACGTTCATTACATGTGTAGACTTCACGACACTCTCTGAAAGTCGTAAGTCTGCTGAGGACAATGTACGTCGTGTCTGAGTATACGATATGGCGTTCATATCTTGCCCTAATTGACTTTCCTCTCCCTCCTGAAATAAGAATTAATCTCACCCATACAAATAGAAATTATAGAGTTTGAAATGTGTTAGAATATGTAAAGTAAAATTTTGTAATAGATCACTCAGAGAAAAGAATTCCCGAAAAACCTTGTGGAGAAAATTGTGCGAAGACCAAAGCCTCTTTATAACTCTGTAATGACGATTTGTTGAAAAAATAGGTGAAAAGTTAGTTGAAAGATTAAATTTAATAAGTCATAAGTAACACACACACACTGTGTTCAATATTGAAACAAGTTCTTAGTTATATTACAAAATTTAATTTCTTACTACTAATAAGAAGATATTGTACAAAACATGCGGAATGTAAAATCTCCTTTTTAAGTAGACATAAATGAATTTATGTTTTCGTAGCAATGAGAATGACAGTGATTATTTATGATGATGATGATGATGATGATGATAATAGTTATATTTCTAATATAAATCTGTCTTGAAATTTGTAAAGCAATATTATATTAGTCTACAGTTTGACCAAAATGCAAATAAATGCAACAAATGTTAAATGAAGCTGAAGTCAAAGCTTCTTTAGCTTTGACGTAGAGTGAAAGTTAGTGCTTATGAAGTTAGTCGTACCTACGTTTGTTAATTTTTGAAGCCATTCTGATATTATATTTTGACTGCGACAGAAAAGTTTAGATAATATCCTTGAATCTTATCAAATAAATGTTTGTCATCACATAAATAAGCAGAATGAGCTTCAGTTATAACTACTGTGAAAATGATAAATGATAACTATAAACTAAAATATGAATCCATTAACCAGTTCAATGGAAGGTTCGACAGTGAATGATGAATTTTCAGTGTTCAGTAGCCTCGGCAAGTCTGTCGTGACGTCATACAACTGTTCCCCATCGAACCACATTGGATCTTGTATGGCTTTCGTCAACTCGCGATCTGTGACGTAGAATTTCAGCCAAGCCTTCAGCAATGGAAAATGTAATGTTAATAACACTCGCATGGACAAGTGAACGATAAATGAGCACGTGAACGACATTAGCGAGTAATGATTGAGACTAATGTTAATGATGATGAATAAGCAGGTAAAGTAAATGTTGATGAAAGTAAATGTTTGCGTAATCAATTTTGACTCAGTATTGTGTCGCGTGATATGTATGAACGAGTAATTAGTAAATACCGAAGTAATATGATACAAGTATCTATTTAATTTACAGCCGATTTCATAAAGGGGCTTTAATTTTGCGTTAAAATTTCACCGAATCATTAAAAAGAACTTACCAAAAATTTAATATCCATGTTCATAAAATGCCAAATCATGCAATTATTATTTTTTAAACGTTTTTGGACGTTATGTTTTTAGTCCATGAGAGTGTAATTTAAATCAATGCAATGCAATTTCTATTACAAGATTGGTAAGTTATTATCACAGATAATGATATATACTTACAGTTGAAGATGTAACACTGGGTATTGTCGGTTTGTAAAAAGGCTTGTCTAAATATTGTGCCCTGTATTTTGAACTGAATCTACCCTTTGACTTTTCTGGTTCTGGTGTTATCTGTAATATTAAAGATGTTTGTGATGTCATAATTGTAATTTGTGTTAACTTACTGGTGATGACGTAATTCTGGGTAGTGTGTATCTTCTGTTAAACTACTCACCCCGTTTGAAGCAGACACTGTGGCCTTTGCATTTGTTTCAGTAAATCGTTTTAGACTAGCCTCGTCAGGTGACAACGTGGGTGCAATCGGGTCCGAATCATTTTCTGTATTCTTTGGCCGGATCAACTTTCTTGAATGAATATTACGGATTTGCGGTGCACCTGTTATCATGATTTCCTCTTGTTCGTCTACTGGGGATATTGAATTAGTATCTTTATAGCTGGCATGATATTTTGACGTACTAGACATTACTGGAAATGTTTGATAATTTTCCCGATTTGCAGAAACATTGTCAACATCATTTTCAATACTCTTCTCCTGAGATTCTTTACTAGTTACAGCAATCACGAAGATTTCTTCATTATTTTGTTTGTTTGAAGACTTTTCATCCACGGTGTTATCATTCTCCAAACCCGTTATGGATGTGTACAGCATTTGATTTACTAGGGGTTCGATGTGTTTATTTTTTATAGAAAACTTTTCATCTTTTGGCGCCTCAGTCACATGAGTGTTGGCATCTGTTTTCATATTTAGATTTAGATTTTGTTTCCTATAACGAGAGTAATACGACGTTCTGGGTAAAAATTCTCTGGTAGTAGTTTTTTCCGTAGATTTAAAAGGTTTAGTTTCACTTTTAACAGCCCTAGAGGTAGATTCTGTAGTACTGCTTGAATAAGTTCTACTAGAATTTCTTGACCTGGAATAGTATGAAGGTCGAACAAAGGGTTTTTTGACAACACTGCTTGCAGCTTGCAGCCGTTTAGCCTTTAGGCTTTCAGACCTTGGTGCTTCTGTTGAAGCGATTTTAAACTTTCTGGTATACTTGTATCCCGGTGTTTCGGTAGAAGAATCCTGCGTGCTAACAGTAGAGGTTGTATTTGGTTTTTTATTTCGAGGAGAATACGAGTACGAACCACGAGGCTTGAATTCTGGTCTTTTGTATATTTTTTTCTCAACACCTTTATATTTGTCCGTCTTTGGAGTCGGAGTGACCTCCTTATCCTCTTCCTTATCATGCGGTAAAATTCGAGGCTGAAAATTTGTATTTTGAACAGTTATTTTCATTAAATCATCCTCTTTAATATGAAATAAAGTTTCATAGGTAATTAATTCATTTCAAAACATTATAATTTGTAATGATATTTATTATATTATTTATAAACATTTTGTAAAGTGTTAGTAAGTATTAATAAGGAGTGATAGTAACGTTACCCGTGATGATGTCTGTGGATTTTCAGTGTAATTGTTGTCTGTAGACTGTGCTGTTGGTGTAATTGTGTTGTAGATAGTCTGAGACTCTTTCACTGACAAACTCTCACTAGGCTGAGAGCCTGCGTGTGTCTGGAAATCAACACGTACATTGTTATTTTTTAGGCATTGAGATTTACATCTTTGAGTAGGTAATTGGTGTGATTCAGAAATAACCGGCCAAGTGCGAGTTGGACTCGCGCACCAAGGTTTCAGATCACACTTGGAGAGCGTAACACGTGTAATTAGGTTTCCACATAAAAAACTAAAGTGTGATGTCATCCATGTAAACCAAATAGAATATTTTTTAGACAGACAGAAATTTGCAGTTTTCAGATTTTCCACTTTACTTGTGCTGTAAGACCTTGCTTCGTGCCAAATTTCATGATTCTAGGTCAACGGGAAGTACCCTCTAGGTTTTGATTCCCTTGCAAGTTCCACGCGAGTTCATACAAAATCAGCAAAATTATGTATAACATAATATCGCAGTATCTTTTGATTGCGTAGACCTAGAAGTTTCATTTTTTCACAGCTCCAAGGGACCATAGACTTGAGTAATCGATATTAATTTCAACATGATACCTCGACGCGTTCCTGAGAAAAGGGGTCGTGACAGACGGACAGACAGACAGACGGACAACAAAGTGATCCTTTTTTTCCTTTTAAGGATCGGAACCCTAAAAATACTAAAATCCGTTTTTCTCGAATGAAATTACTCGGAACAGTCTTAAATAAACTTATCATCAATAGAATAAATTAAATAACATAATATTTTGCAGGAATTCCATCAAATATCGAATCGAAATTTATAAAATGTTGTAAACGTATTTTTAACTTTACAAAGAATAGGTAAATGTACCTATTTCACTTACTCACCGATGCATTTTTAGCCTGTAGTAGTGCCTTGAAACTTTCCGGATAGTTATCATCTTCATCTATTTCTTCATCGGGTTTTGTTTTCGGTATAGACGCAGCCGGTCTGAATGTGGTACTGCCACGGGTCAAGGGACGCCTCACTACCTTCATTCTTTTCTGCTGGTTGTCTGGTTTCTCAGATTGAGTCATGACCGGAACTGGTATTGGCGGCAACGGTCTGAACGACTGGACTCTGGGACTGACTGGAACAGCAATCGGTCTGTATGTTTGGACTTCTGCGTGACTAGCAAAGGTTTTCTTGTTCTGACTAGTAGACTCCACTTCGTTGAATGAAACTGTGATTCCTTGACCGGTAAGATTCGTGTCTGTTTCTGATAGACGTGTTTTGTATCGTAACTTCCTGGAGCCTCTTCCGTCCCCGGTGTTTCTGGCAGTAGTTGGTTCTTTGTCGGTAATAGAAACAGTGTTTGTTGTTCCAGAGCTAGTTAAATCTGGTTCAGATTTTGCGGTTTCAGCTCTTGTGTTTGTATTGATTCTATTTCTGACTTTTTTCACTGGATTAATCTCAGGTGACTGGATGATTGAAGAAGAGCTTCTGCGTGTAAATTGTGTACTTGAAACGATGTCGTCATTAAATCTCATTTTTGGGATGTCTTCTAAGTTGGAGTTAATGACTTCAATTTTGCTCTCGTCAATTTTAGGCGATGAGATTTCTGCGAGTGTTGGGGTAGTTCTCATGCTGCTGTAACGTGATCGGCTCCTTATAGAACTGTTAATCGGTGGAGATGATTTCTCTTCCTTTTTAGTGGTTTCTTCAGTGTTTGTCCTGTTCCTTGTCCGGCTGTACGCTCTTCTTGGGTTAAAACGTTGGTTCCTCTCTGTGTGAGACTGAAGTTCTCTATCTGGAATCGAAGCAGAAGTTGTTTCCACTTCTGAAGATCTACTTCGACTCCGTGTTCTGGTGACTTCTCTAAGAGGCGCTTCTTCTCTTCGCCTCGACTGTCTAGACCTTATTGAAGTGTGTTCCACATCATCATGCTTTTCCGAAGTAGACAAGCTTCTGCTGTCAACTATTGATGGTGTTGATAGTCTTCTTCCCGTCCTGGTGACACCTTCCGCCTGAAATAAAAGGGAAACATATTTTTACTGTAATGTTAATATTTTTCATTTCTGGTGGTATCCACATTACGATAAACCTAAGTATGAAGTAACAAAGTGGTATGATGAAATCTCGGATTACGCTGAAGTGCAACAATGCAGTGAGTAAGTTCTTAAAGAAAGTGCATCAAATGTTTTTAGACAATGGACGGAATACGAGGGAAGCTATGTCGGGGCGGTCAGCGGAACGGATGTAACAGTTACCTTGTTGTGCAACAATAAATTGATCCGCAGACTATTAGGTATCGCAGTTAGTAGGTTCAGTTCACAGCTAGTATTCAAATTATTTGATGAAACAATACGTAAAGTAGCTTAAGGGTGATTCGCTCGTACTTATTTTCAGAGATTTGCAAAAAACCTATCTTTCTTGCATAAATGAGAGTTCTTAGTTACACTTCACTGTTTGTAATTATTTTATTTATTCGCTGTTGATATCAGACAAGAATAAGGGATTTTCCACTTTCAAAAGACAAGACAGAAACTCGGCGACCTTTTAAATCCGCTTATTTAGTAAGCGGTAGATGACTAATATAACTCGCTTGCAATTGGTTGGCCCATTCAGTTTATTACAAAAATAATACCAAATAATTATAGAAGGGAAAAATAATGTCGTTTACCGACAAAAAGACTAAGAAATAACAGTAAAGCTTTACTGATTCACCGTCTATTAAAGAAACTAAACAAGACACCAAATGCGTTATTTCAGTTGGTAAAATAAATCGCCTAAGAATAATAATTACATGACAAATGAATATTCGTTTTCTTAACCCCTTTTCTCTCAGAAGCACACCGCTCAAACGACCGGACAATGGCGAACTATTCGTATATAAGATGTTTCGGCGAACCAGTTAAAATATGTCACTGCATAAAAATCAAACCCAGTATGTCTATGTACTTGAGAAAACTTATAGGTTAGTTGTTATTAGACAGGTATACAATAACATGATGTACTTACGAATAAGTAAACCAAAAAGTACTGTAAATCTTGAACTGTAAATTATCTGAAAATTTTATTAACCTTTATCTTGTTTCGATTTATGAGCGTCATTTGCCTCTTATTTGAATTGATAACATATCTTCATTTGAATAATATCCGTTTCGGAAAAAAACTTTACTAAGAACTATTTTATTTTTTCATCTTTTTCACTGTTTAAAATATGAAAAAGTCAGATTCCATGTAGGTAATGCCAAAGCACTGATATTTTTATCATTCTATTATCGAAACCGTTATCAAATAAATGTATATGCGTGAAGCTGCATTCGATTATTGACCTTGCCTTTAAAATGTAACAGTGCGAATGAATTGTCATGTCCAGAGCATTGTGGCTTGAGGCCTTATGGCAATGTGGTAATGCCCGAAATTTGTCGTGATAATCGATAAAGCCTTTGTCGAACACAAACTGACAGGAAGGTCAATAACAGAAAGTACTTTTTGACTGGCGAAAATTTTGGAAGTCAAAAGCAAGTAAGGGCCAGCAGTACGAAAGCGGAATAACACTTATCCCGAGTTAACTTTGACAACTGCATATAAGTTTGTATAAGAGTTGTCGAAGTTTACTCGGGTTAAGTCTTATTCCGCTTTCGTACTGCAGTCTTTCAAAATTTCAGATGTTTAAGTAGTTGTGTCCTTATTTATTTCAATAATTTGTTGTACCTATACTGAATCTGAATAATATAAATTTTAATGATCATCAACTTGGCGAAATGGGATTAGCCAGATAATTGATTGTACCTAATATTAATTAAGTTCCAGAGAGATGCGTTCTCTTCTACATAACTACCCAACTCAAAGTAAGGATATGACATCTCAAATGTCTTGAATTGTCTCTTTGCAAAAGCATTGATTAAGATCTCTATCATAGTTATGGGCCAACTACCTTTCCTTTGTGATAAAGGCAGTGTGTTCTACACGTGTGCTCCACTAAGGCATAAGGTTCACTTGCAACGACCAAGTGAGCATGGTTTACATGTAGCCAGGTAGGTTAGCATGTAGCCTCTCACTTTAATAAATAGCCAGTGATTAAAATAACTTAAGTGCACCTAGTGCCTAGACTGCAACATAAAACCCATTACTGCTGTTACTTGAGTAAATTAATCTCGGGCAATTGCAAATATTATATGCCAATTGCTGGCATACAGATTATACCGTGATGTTTACAGTAACCGATTTTTCTTTTTGTTGTATTAAACGAAATCGTTATCTTTGAAACATAAAAACTTTTTATCTTTGATCTGATCAATTCATTGCATCTTGTAATATGATTTGAAAAATAAGTTTACAACGCGACATAATATTTTCTCCTTCGTTGTAACATTGTTCAAACTTTAGATCATTATTGTAGGCTCTTCGTCACCCAGAGGCTAAGTACCAGTCTACAACTAGGTCTATGATAAAACAGACCATCAAAGACCCTAGTAGAAGTTGGGTTTTTTATGAAGCCTTAATTATAACGCGGAATTAAGTTAGGTTGTACTTCATTCAACTACTCCGACACTACGAAAATGCAAGTTTCGCGCAGCAACGAACTGTTGTCGGTCGATATCTGCACGAGGTCAAGGATCTGCGCAGACGCAGAGAAGTATTGCATTTGCTCCAGATTTTGGACAAACCAGTCTCTGATTGGTAGATTGAGATGACGTCATATAATTCTGGCGTCTGGTTGGAAATCGGCGACCACAATAAACCTGCGAGTGGCGGATTTCTGTTCCGGTTTTTCAATGGTTAATGGCAATGAAATTCGAATGCCACAGGATTTGCATTTCCGTCCAATAACTTTAGGCTAGTTTGTGTTTTCGTTTTATTTGTATAATCTATGTGGGTATTTATATAATTCCTTCCCCTTAATTGGTGATATTAAATATTCATATCACAATTCCAACTTAATTATTCAGTGGAGAGCGCATAGATACATTTTCCTTTGAAACACAACTCACCAATTTACGGGCGGCAGGGGACGGAGTAAGAGAGCTGTGATTGGTCAGCCGCTGCGAAACTGTCTGGCGGCCAGTCATCGTACATAGGTTGCGTATGCGAACGTTTGTTGAATACAAAAAACGTTTGGCGAGCCGCATTCCCCCGCAGGCGCAGTCAATTGGATATAGTCTCTGACTAGAATGGAACACAATGTGCAACAATTCTGCATTTAAACTGACCTATAGGTCTACACTTCCACGTAGGTTGTTTTACTTGTATGTCGCTCAGCCTTTCGTTAATGTGATAAAGTTATTGAACACACCCTTTTCCAGTTCCAACATACCTACTTCCATACAATTACCAAGAGCCACGCCAATCCACTTTTCCCCTTACATGCATGTATCTAAGCGACAAAGTTGCAAATAATAATGTTTTTTTTGTTTATGGTATTTATCGACCATTTATTTATCTACTGGGATCACAGTGATCTTTCGTAGGAATGTTGCTATTGAAAATGAAGTCATTAACAGCATACCCGTAGAACAAGTTGGACCTACAAGTTGGACCTACACCAATCAAGCTTATATTTCCGCATTTTACGTGTTATCAAAGGTGAAGAACTTAACACAAGTAAAGGGAGGAATGGTCTGAGATAGGGGAGGCTTTTGCCCAGCAGTGGGCCACTATGCAGGCTGAATAAAAACAAAAAAAAAACTTAACCAGATGCTTTTTGGGCATTAAATACTGACAAGCATGTATGGAGACTAATGGTTCCATTGACCTCCCTTATAACCTAGCCATTTTACTTTCATAGACGTTACAATTTCCAAGTGTCACTTGCACCAAAAATACTAATTGTGATAAGCGCGTTAATCACAATTAAGTTTGACATATTTCATACATTTTGACAGCTGCTAAATAGAATTAAAACGTTAAGCGTAATTAAAGCTTTTGGTGCAAATGACCTAAATCTGAGAAAAAATTAAGTCGCTGGACAACCTTCACAAGGTTTATCACAATAATTAGTATCTTAATCAACTTTTGCAATGACAGTCCACTTTTCTGTGGTCTAGTTTGCACTATCAGGCTAGTTATCAGCGGCTTTCTTCACGATTTCCCGACTTTTCCTTCAAAACCAGTATTCATAATCGCCACTTATTACGCAGAACCTGAGACTACTCAATCACCGTTCGCTCTTCGGTAACATTTATCTCTATCTGGAGGGCACGTATCACGCAAGATTGGTCGTGTCATGAGTAATAGACGCTGATCTGACTACCGAGTATACAAATTGAGTAACGTAACTGAAGGTACCTTCCTGGTGCAGTCAGTCGGATTGTGGTTTGAGAGTTCGCCAAGTCGTCTCTAATTATACGTGGACGGACTTACATAGAGTTATATATTTATAAGAAAAACAACTTACTTTTAAGGCTTCAACCCGTCGAATAGCGACAGGTCAATTTCTCTCGCTCGTACGCTATTGTTAATTTGGCCCGCGTGTCTTAACGCGAGCGAACCGATTACAAAATAATTGAGTCAAGTGACTATTTCTGATTTCATACCATCTTTATATAAATACACTATATTCGAAACCTTTCCATGTTCGTTCATAAATATGTACGAGTATCATGAAAATCAACGCACAAATTGTTACTTGATACTTGGTAATTGGCACTTATCATCAAAGTTGAGGAAGAAGTAACCTAAAAGAATGCAGTTTTTGTTTCTGCCAATTTCACTTTATGCGCGACACTGAAATTATTAAAGAATTTTTTGCGAGAAAAAACTGCTTTACAATTTCAATGTTAGCATTTGTGTATGATTTACGTTCTATTAGATTATAAGTCCTTGAGTAGGATTTAAGTTAAATATTACAAATGGAAATTTGTACGTAGGTGATCCAAATAAATAAAACAGCATTTAAAACTTCAATTAGCGAGTGAAAGCTGAATCACTGCAGCTGATAATGGACTCGTGAATAGAAAATCAAATGTCGTTATCCATTTAAATATCTGCAGACGGTTAGGAAGTTAAAATGTATTTAATTTATAAGAATGACGATGATGAAATAACTGTAAGTTTCTGAAACGGTATAGTATACCTACCTAGATTTCGTTTTCGTCCTTTATGCCTATCTCTCTATATAACATCATAACGCTTCTAAACTTTGAATTTTGAGATAGCAAATGTCATGTTACAGTAACATGGTAATATTAAAGAAATTATTCTGCTACCAGTTCGTGACTGCAAATAATGCTACACATATTATATCAAGTACATTCATATGTCAGAGAATGTGTTGCCCGATCAATTATGTTTGCAGAATTAGAACTGACAGATCTAGGTACGGGTGCGTTACTGGCTACGAGTAAAGGTAACAGTTAGGTCGTTGAGACCGGTTATAGGCTCTACGTATCTTACATCTAGTACTCCTACTCGGCTTTTGCAACCATTATGCAACTGTTATTGAACGATAATGAATCACAGCTTGTAAGCGTTTAAAAACCCATAAACTGGATATGGTATATTATTTCTATGGTTCCGTACCCGAAGGGTGCCAAACGGGACCCTATTACTGAGACTTCGCTGTCTGTCCGTCCGTCCGTCCGTCCGTCCGTCCGTCCGTCCGTCCGTCCGTCCGTCCGTCCGTCCGTCCGTCCGTCCGTCCGTCCGTCCGTCCGTCCGTCTGTCTGTCACCAGGCTGTATCTCATGAACCGTGGTAGCTAGACAGTTGAAATTTTCACATATGATGTATTTTTGTTGCCGCTATAACAACAAATACTAAAAATTAAAAGAAATTTAATATTAAGGAGGGCTCCCATACAACAAACGTGATTTTTTTGCTCATTTTTGATCGATATTGATAATGGTAGCAGGTAGACGCTTAAAATGTTCACAATATATTGAGTATATATTAATTATTAAATATATTAACTTAAAAAAAAAATAAAAATTAGGGGGGGGCTCCCATACAAAATGTTTTTTTTTTGCGGTTTTTTATAGATAATGGTACGGAACCCTTTGTGCGCAAGTCTGACTCGCACTTGACCGGTTATTTTAAATTTCCCTCACTAACCGAGATACTCCACCAACCCGCACTGAGCCAGCGCGGGGGAACATGGCTCTATCTTACTCTAGTCCGGGTAAATATCTGTAACATTTGCACTAGTCCCTATGCCCCTCAACGGGGGCACTAATTATATTTATTTTTAGCAATTAGCGGAAACAGCCGTCAGCGTGCAGCTTCAAGCGAAAGTGCTTCACAACATGATCCAGATCACTTTCAAGTTAAACCAGTTTTTACTTTCTTCGACAACTGAGTATAACTTGTACGCAAGTTAGTAATAAGTATGTATAGTACTGTCTGTCAGTTCGTTCGCCTCCGATGCAAGTGCAACTACCTGCATTACCGATACCAGTGCTCTGTGCTTAGCGGATGTTATTTCTTCCGAGGATGCAATTTTGTGTAAGCACAGTACGACTTCTCCAGGACAAGAAAATAATTAATTAATTATCTACTCAGCGACGCGTTTTTAATGACTATCTATTGAATCTGCGTGACAAAATTATGTTTTATGAATATGTATACAGAACTTTTGCATGATCAAGAACTAAGCGATATAAAACACTTTATTAATCTAAACGAATCTAGAATATGTACTAATCAAGAATGTAAAACTGACAAGGAACTTGAATCTTCATTACATATACTTATTAAGCAAAATAATGCATAGATTTTGCAATAGTTTTCTAAATAAACAGAAACTTTCAAAAGGAACGCGCCTAGATGAAGCTCAGATTCAGATTCAGATTTCATTTATTTGCTCTTGTTAGGCCTTGTTCGCTCGAATGTTCGAGGTGAATGAAATGCGTGCGCGTGCGCCGAACCACGGACGGAGAAAGAGACCTTGTCACGAGTTATGTTATGTCACCTCTGCATTATATGTCAATACCCATATTGATAAACAAGTACTGATACTATTCAATCGACGGTAGTAGGTCACGATGCTCGAAATACCTTCTAAACTAAATCTTGATAACATTGTCCGTCCAATTGATGAAATGACAATACGATCAACGACTGAATGTCATAGAAATAGGAAATATTAGGTCTTAGGTCTACCTGTTGTCTGTTTATTACCTGTTGATCCTAGGTTTTCTGGAAGAAATATCTTGCTAGAAATAAGCTCGCCTTTATGTATTCTCCACTTTCCATTGCAAAATGTGTTCTTTTGTGCAATAAAATATATTGATGATGATGTGAATATGGTGAGTATTATTATAAAAAGCTATGTACAATTTAAATAGATCCTTCTGATATGAGTGCCACATTGTATTTTAACCTTAGGGCGTGCGCAGAGACATATTACATACCTGTTGGTATTACTGCGGCAGTATACCTAGAGGCTGAAACTGACCTTTTACCCAAACACAAGGGTTTCATGGCAGCTCGATTTTTCCACTTTGTCCAGTAATGATCGTGACTACCCCACAGACTATTAGAGAGGTCACTGCAACCATTGACAATGAAAGCATTGACGACCATGAGAAATCGTTTCTTTTCTTATGGTATGCCTTATACTGTTATCCGAGTTTAACGAAATCAAGGCATATTTTGATTCTATTCGGCAAATGTTACTTTGTCAACCAATCAAGAGACTAAGTACTAGAAATTTTATTGACCAGTTAATGATAATGCTGGCAAGTTGTCGTAACAAATTTCAATTAATTACTAGCTATTTAGTATGCTCGGCTAACGAGAGAGATCGTTCAACGCAAGAAAGCCAATGTCACGAGCCACGAGAGTAAGCTAATCGCCTCTTTCTACGACAACTCTGATGGACAACTCAATGACCGTCCTGTTGAGCACCCTGTGATGCTGTGATCATCTGGCAACTCTCAATGCTGCCAATAATATTTAAAATGCTAGTAAATTTCCATAGATTTCCATTTGCTGTTTCAATAGTTTTTGATTGATCAGGCGGCTAAAAAGCAACACCATTTATTTGATTGTATTTCGTACAGATAATCAGATTTTCTTCAGTTTTCCCCGACGAAACCGCAAAAAGAAACTGCATCATAACGCTCAAGGCCACTATAATCAGGATTTCCTATAAATACACCACGGTTGGCCAATGTCATTACAAAATAATACTTATAATAATCAACTAACTCACTGTGAGATATTGGTTTATGATAACTAAATAACGTTCACTTAAGTGTCAATCAGAGTTTACTATACTTATTTATACAACCATAAATTACATTAGCTTTTGGTTAGTTAACTAAAGAGTTAACAAGTTTATCTCAATTAAGCAGAAGAAATATGAGGACCTACTTAGCTACTACAGTTTTAAGTATGCCTCTAGCGTTGCTTGCGTGAAAGGAAGATTATTGCTCCACTAGCTGTGCAACTATGTACACAATAATTGAAACAAAAAGTAAACTTTAGAAAAAACCGACTTCCACAAACCCTATTTGATTAGATTGAGTTTAATACAAACTGTAACCCCTTATCCCCCCCCCCCCCCCATTGGGGAATTAATTTTGTCAAATCCCATCTCAGTGCCAACCCACGCTACTAAGGAACCTCTGTACAAAGTTTCATGGCTCTAGGTCCACTGGTTTAGGCTATGCGTTGCCTGCCCGTCAGCCACGCATTGTATTTGTACCTAGTATTGAGCAGATCTGGTGGCCATATGTGGTCTTCATCAGCAGTTCCGCATCACAATATTATGCTTACCATGTGCATTTGCACGAGTTATTATGAAAAACACAAAAATCACTATAGGTCTGCCTATAATATTTGAAGAGTTCCCTCGATTTCTCCAGGATCCCATCATCAGATCCTGACCTGGTGTCAATGGGACCAATGGGAAGGTAAATACTTTCAAACAAAAAAATAATTTTCTAAATCGGTCCATCCGTTTAGGCGCTATCGGGGGATAGACATAAAAAAAAAAAAAAAAAAACAAACATCCGGACGAATTGTAAACCTCCTCCTTTGGGAAGTCGGTTAAAAATAAATTTTGATTGTAGGTTATACTCACGGCTATATATTTCAGATAGCAAACTAATCAGCGTTTAATCTTCGCAGTTGCTCTTGCGCAAATTACACCGCTCTTGATAGATAACCATATGTTCTTAACCCACAATATAAATGACTGGGGTAATAATCGGTACATTTTAATTAGACCTTAGCCGAGAAAATCATAACTAATCGCTTCGACATTCCTATCTCTCTGACTGCTGTAGAACTAATCAGACCACTCAACTCAGTCCACTTGTTAATGGGAGTAAAACTAAAGGCTCATAGAATCACCACAGTTACAAAAAGCTAGGAAAGTGTCATCATGTGCCATTGTGGTTTCTCCAGGTAACAATACAGCTGAATTGCACGATTTGTATAACGCGTTACATCCTAGAAAACAAAGAGAGCTGACATATCGTGGAGATGAGTTTGATCTCCCGCGCCTGCGCATGATGGCCGTGAGTTGACTCGGCGCTAGATGTAATCTTGTGCTAATCTTCTCGTCGTGTTTAAAACATGTCAAACCGTTTATCGATTTAAACACCACCCTACTTTCTAATACTTAAGCATTTACACATGCACATTAATTGGATTGCTGAGGCGTCCCATTTCGAAAGAAAGCATTCGATCACCAAGATGAACAATTAAATGTAGTTGGTGTGGCGCTCCTACGTGATATGTTAACCAAGTTACAGTAACAATAGATAATTGTGTCATCGCAATGACTTTGTTGATGACTTCAATGTCTTGTGCATTTGTACTGTCTATGCCTAATTTGTGCCCTCTTTGTTATCTGTTCAGAAAATATTAATTTTATTATATGATGTTTAGCTAAGTACCTTGTCTAATCGATTTACGGTAAATATCCTGCGGAGACATGCGACTACCATTCGATTGCATACAAATATCACTTATTGCAGCATCTTCCATGTCTCAATAAAATAAATACAAAAGCTTAAAATTTATTCACGATTCACAATATAATAACTATTATGAAGTAATTCTTAACAGCTTTGGTTAGAGAACGCATTAGAGCTTCTGCATAAAAGCACCACTCGTATTACTCAAACGAAACTGCATTAGTAAAATAAAACCTTACAAGCATTACAAATACTTAAGTTTTTGATGATTCTGTAACCGACACACGAAATTCACTTATAATTCTAGCTTTACCAGCTTTCAATAGTAATTTGGCAGCAAAACATATTATACGTTAGCTGACCTGAATTATTTTTAAACCCTATTGAATGGTCTAGACTTCATTTACGTCATTTTAAAACAATAACAATATCTATTCGGATGCAAATATTGTGTTCGTTGTTATAATATTACCTAATTTAGACACAAAGGAATATGCTTCCTGCAAGACTGCCGTTGGACACACAATAGCAAAGCAGACCTCTGACAATAGGAAACGATTTAAAAATGAAACTTTCGGTTCTGGTTCAGTTTTTTTTTTCTGTCAACAAGTGAATAAAATAAACCAATACAAATTCTTTAGACGCATCTACAATATTAATGTGACTAGTTCATCACTTGTCGTTACTAACTAAAACATGTTGTCGTTTTGGTATAAGATCCGAGAGCGCTCGACCTTCACCCATCTTTAACTGATATAAAAGGCCTTTTATTTTTAAATGTTATCTATATTAATCATAGCCTTACCAGGATTTTGCCAGGCAACCCACTCTATATTTTCTAGCATACAACATTTGATAAAAACCAAGTTTCATCGCAGTAACAGATGGGTGAAGGTCGAGCTCTCTTCGGATCTTAGGATATTTGTACGTTGATCTTTATTTATGCATTACATTATGCAGACCTAGCATGTCTTATAAAGAATCACCTGTAATGCTATCGGCCCATATTTCATAGATACTTTCATAAATCTTAAACTGTCTTCACACCACACACATCCCAAATTGGAGTCGTTTTGTAAAACAGTCATGCGTTACCACGACGACGCGACGACGACGACGCGACGTCCTAAACGTGATGTGACAATTTGCTATGATTTATTTACATCTTCTTAAGGATGGCTGAAGCAATACACGCCTATTGCAAGTAAATGTTACATCCCCAATTTCATTGGAATGTAAGGTTATCGTAGTTAATACCAGATCGCCAGTATTCTTCGAAGGTCGTTGACGAGAGGTCCTTTTAAACTTATAAGAACATCTGCATATGGCAACCTTGCCAATGAGAGCATAATTTACTTCACTGATTGGTATAACGTGATGTGGGTTTGCATTCACTTCGTTTTGAAATGCATTGCGATCATTCTGAGATGCTTAAAGGTGAATCTTAAATTGATATCGATCGTAAATTACAGATTACTAGCTGCATCTTTTACATGATTGGCTAAGTGCCTTGACATTTAACTTTGTTTAAAAAATTATATCGATGCGATGACCATGTTAGTGGCATCGCTTAATTAATGTATTAGTAGAGATGTATTGCTATTGTCTTTTCACACGCCTTTGCAACATAATTTTATTGATGTCTTAGTTATCTAACATCTTATCGCATATTGTATTTTAAGCTTTAGAAGATCTTTGTATTTAAACATTTATCAATGTAAGGTTTGACAAAAAGAAATGAACTTCGACTTCCCGTAAAAGGTCAATTTGCAGTTGACGCAATGTGATGATATCTTTGATAGATTTAAAGGGTATATAAGTATCATCCTTAATTGATCACTTGGTAGAAGAAAACCTCAAAAGATGATCATGAGTTTGAGTTTAATCCATAATATTATAGTATCTGACGTTTAATCTTAGTAACAATCAAGAGGGTCAAGTTGAAGTACCTACTATGTATTTCCACCTCTACGAAATATCAACGCCATCATAAATATGTGAGGAGCGTGAGAACTAGCTGTAGCCGACCGACGGGTGAAGCATCGTGGGTCACGTGGATGATGACACGCACATAGACACGTCTGTGGAACAGGCTTAGCTCTTTTGACAGAGTTCTCAAACTGAGGGGTTTTCAAAGACCAAAATATATACCAAAAGTACAGTCGTACATCTTTTCGCGTGTGAGTGACGATACTAAAATCTTCACAAAATAAAAGGCCCGTTTTGACAGTTCACGCCCATGAAGTTTTAACCCCTAACGCGTAGGTAACAGAAGCGGTTTTCCTAGGACGCTTTGCTTGTACGCAACAGGCTTTTATTACCTACGCATTAGGGGTTAAAACTTTATGGGCGTGAACTGTCAAAACGGGCCTTTTATTTTGTGAAGACTTTACGCATCGTTATGCAACGAACCTGAAATCAACACCGTTCTTTCATTCCTCATTGGTCTACAAGCGTTAGTTACGCCTGTCATCGCACGCCTAAAGATCGTTGAAAAGCTGTTGTACCAAAAGACTCGATAGAAAACGCAGCCTGTACTAGAAGTGTCAAAAAATGTCAGGCAAACATAGTTATTTTTTTATAATAGGCATGTTGAGAGCATGATTCTCGCGCATTCGATACACGATATCTACACCTATATTGAGTGATTTCGTAGGAGAATCTGTCAATATAGGTCTCGATATCCGTATATCGAAGGCGCGAGGGAGCATGATTCTCGCGCATTCGTTATACGACATCTACACCTATATCGAGTGATTTCGTAGGGGGATCTGTCAATATAGGTCTCGATATCCGTATATCGAAGGCGCGAGGGAGCATGATTCTCGCGCATTCGTTATACGTTTTCTACACCTATATCGAGTGATTTCGTATGGGAATCTGTCAATATAGGTCTCGATATCCGTATATCGAAGGCGCGAGGGAGCATGATTCTCGCGCATTCGTTATACGTTTTCTACACCTATATCGAGTGATTTCATATGGGAATCTGTCAATATTGGTCTCGATATCCGTATGTCGAGGGCGCGAGAATCGACCCGCTGATAGCACGGTAACGCTATATCTATGTTTACATCAAGGTCGATCCGGAAAAGCTCTCATTGAACGCCTCATATGGACCAAGTGGCGCTGTGGCTTTCCGCCTCTTTAGTAATTCCCCAAAGCACCATTGCGTCACAGAAAGGATATTACCCCGTCACAAAATATTAAATGCTAATTTTATCGCCGATTATTCACCAACCCCCTAAGTCAAGCCATTGTCATTCTCCTGGTCGAAAAGGGAAAAATATTGACATTAAAATAAGTTTGACAGTGGGTACCAACGTCAAAAATTAGACATTCATTGACGTCTTGGTACCCACTGTCAAAATAATTTTAATGTCATTTTTTTTATAATTTTAATGTCAATATTGTTCCAAGGACTCTTTTGTCCTTACGCGACAGGAGGTGACACAAAAATTGTTTTCAAGTATCGCAAAAGATATACAGCTTTGTTGCAAGCAAACACAATAAAGCAACAAGTAAGTCATTGTAGAGCAAGCACTCAGTGGTCGTATCGCGGTAATATATCATTTATGTCTCGACTTGAGTTCCTGATCCCGCGCGTAAATGCATAATACTTGTTTGGACTGGGTAAGCTACACTAGTCAAACCTTATTTAGACTTTAAGGTGCACGGAATAAGTACGGAACAAATTCTCTTATTAGAGATAAGCTCGCCTTTGTACACGTTTTCTACGTTTTTTACTGTCCTATGTAACTTTTTGTGTGCAATAAAGAAATTATGAAATTATGAATTATGAATTCTACCCAGAATTCAAAATTTACCTAGGACTGAATTTACATACAGTGGGTGGAGTATTTACACTATTTGGGACAAACCTACTGATGTGTTGATGACTTTGGTAATGTGAACACTATCGCAATTACAGAAATTAACTAAGAAAGTTATTAACAACAATGTTCCTACATAGCTATAAATACTAAACTATGTTCCGTATGGCCTCTAGCTCCTGACACACAGCTCGCCCTAGTTTGGGAGTTAGAGCCACAATTATAATTAGGAAATAAGATACAACACAATAAACATATTTCATTTCATTTCATTTCACATACTTAGATAAATAGGATCAGTAAAAAATGCAAACTATCAAAGATCTCGCATAATCTCAAACATTTAGTAAATAACATACAAATGGCAATCACCACAATATGGTGCTATGCATAATCGTATATAACCGGAGACAGAGAAACATTCCCAGGTATCAGACTTCTAGTGTCAATTAAATATGGGCACATATGGTGACTATTTACAGAAACACAACTTAACCAGTCACCTTTTACAGATTTGTTGGAGAACTAAATAATTAATTAAAAAGAATAGCGTCAATGAAGATATGGAAAAGACCATTCGTTTACATTGTGCTATCTCGGGAAAATTTAGTTATAAAATATATTTTTTTATTCTTGCAAATAATAGTTAGTCACGGTAGATTCAGGTAGTTTGAACTGTTTTATTCTTTTAATGTAGGTATGTTGTGTTCACCTATATTGGGTCTACACATAGCAAGTTATACTGTTTTTTTTTCTATTTGTGTGTATTGTGTTTTACTAGATCTGTTGGTAAACCATAATAAATAAAAAAATAAAATAAATAAAATAAAAAATTAGAAACTCGATTTGTGGTGGTTGAAATTTTGGACAAACCATAAATTCTGTGTATTTTTAAAGTGTTTGTGTGAAAATGGGCATTTAACAAAACCCGTCGTCAGAAGTTTTGCTTTACTATCATATTAATATCAATATATTTATTCAGGTAGTAAGAAGATTCACTTAGATAAAGGTCGATAATTTAATCTACTGACCTTGTGCGTCGGAAGATTGCATTGGTATTTTAGTAACGAGGTCATTTAAAATTGCATTTAACCTCATGAATAGTTCCATTCCCTTACATATTGCATGGAGTAACAACAAATTCAATCTTAGTGTGTGGTTCATCGTCTGACCACAAAGCGCGGTGAGAACTAAATCTAATATTACTTTATAACTCTATGCAATATAATATTAATATGACAAAATAATAGGTTGTTTTATCCACGTTTAGATCGTTAAGTGTATTTCTGCGCGATTAATTTGTTATTTATTCGAATAGATTTATGATTCCACTTGCAAATATGAGTACTTATTGTTAATTAATTGTGTATTATCGATATTCGATATTTGGCAATTCATTATTTTCTTTCTTTATTTGACTAGATTATTAAAGCTTTTGATTTATTTTTTATATATAATTATTATTATGTTTTTTTTTTACGTATTTTTAGTAACTTTAATTAAGCGACGCGTTACGAGGTACTATTGGTAAATAGTACCTAATAGAAAAACCGACGGATTGTAAACCTCCTCCTTTTGTGAAGTCGGTTAAAAAGACATATTAAAGCACAGCACATCAATACTGACTTCTGACAAGGCGGACGCTAACCCACTTGTAGCAACATCGGCCGACGTAACTTGGTGCCAGAAGTGACGGCACTCGGCTGGATCTGTCTGTGAGGTTACATTATGATGGGTTACGATGGGTGTCGATGTTAACGTCAGATAAGCCAGCTCTTCTGTCTATGTATGAAAGGTCTATGAAATATCTTTATTTAGGTACCTAACTAAAATGTATGCAAAAAATCGGTCAAGTGCGGCTCGGAATCGCACACGAAGGGTACCATCGTACCAACAAAAATTAAATAAGATTATGTCCTCACGGTGATTTGAACTCACGACGATGTGGGTTGACGCGAAATATACCATCATATTGAAATGCGTAGGTGTATCAAAGTCTCTTGCATATGGGGACCCCCTTTAATTTGTAATATCTCTCTTAATTCAGTATTTTTTTGTTGTTGCAGCAACAGATATACACATTCTGTGAAAATTTCAACTTTCTAGCTATTACGGTTCGTGCTCTAGTAGCCGGTGACGGACGGACGGACGGACGGAGAGACGGACAGCGGAGCCTTAGTAATAGGGTCCCGTTTGGCACCCTTCAGGTACGGTACCCTAAAAAGAACTTATATAATGTATTTCTGAGATATTTAATTCATCTTACGGTGATGGCAAACAACGTGAGTAAATTTTCAGCCTCCAGAGCTGCTGAATTACGTCGCGTGAGCACAACTAAACATTGCCGCTGTCACTTCGCATGGAAAAAACATGTAATGTTATGTGTTTACTTAAGTTACGTATCTATTTTCCAAACAAAGGTTTGTCACAGAAAGTTATCGATGAAGCTACTCGTATAATAATGATAGAAATTCACCAAAGGAGTAAGTTCGTTGGATCATCTTCAAAACTTTACCAAAATAATTATTTCTGAATGTCAATCCTGTACACATAAAGGTTTACTTGCAAGGAAGGATGCAAACTCTTCGGTAAAGAAATGTTTAGCGAATGTACTTGAGAAATTGATCATGAACCAGATTAATGTCAGTTCATAAAAAAACAAGATGATTTTATTATTTTAGTTGCGCCAGGTCTATCGACATTGCAATATAAAACTATTTAATTTTGTACTCACAGGTTCAATTAATGACAGATGGACATCCTCGTAGAAGCAATCCGATAAAATGACAGGTGACATAAAACTGCAACGTAAATGTTAATGTGTGTGAAATAATTTACCGCTTAGTCTGTTTGAGATCTAAATATTAACATGACATTTGATAAGATGTATGTTGTGTACTCATGCATGTTATTATAATCTGCAAATGTCATATGCCGAGTCATTCATCAACACTGCGGATACTAATATAAATGTCAAAGCTGTGAAAAAGTCATCTGATAATCCAGATTTCCTTGTAAGAGTGGGCCGGACGACACAGAGACCGTAACTAATCTAGATATAACCTCGTAACATCAATCCTTAACACGTACCATCAACGATTTATCGAATCTTAAACCAATATTAGTTATAAACTTGGATGGCAATTAGTTACTTAGACAAATAAATACCAGAGAATGTACCTTGCAAAAGATTAAGTTTTTTTTATTCCAGCATTAAGTTTGATATTTAATAGTTTTTTCGTTGCGTGCCGCATGCTAAGGAACCCGGAAAACAACAGCACTTCAACCTTTCAGCTGCAGTTAAGAGCATGCTATTTTTCCACACTGAAGAAGCCGACAGGCGAGTTTGCTCTATATTGTGTGCATGTTATGTGCCAATTGAAGCTCTCGGTTAATAATAATACCAATAAAGGCAATGTTCGGATGCGACATTTGGCAGACACAAGTTGCTCTCCTTCTGGTGTACTAACATTAACAATATTCAAGTGCTCTTTAGCGAGGACACCCACTCGTCTTTTTTGCTTCCCGCCGCAAGCGTTGCACATACGCTTACTCGCTGCCGCATTGTCTCTTTGCTCTATATGCCATATTTTAGGGTTCCGGTCCTTAAAAGGAAAAAAGGAACCATTAAATGTACCCTCAAAGGAACCCTTATCTACTGTTTTCTTGCAAATAAAATTTATTTCATTTCATTTTTAGGATCACTTCGTTATCCGTCTGTCTGTCTGTCCGTCGGTCAAGAACTTTTTTATCGGGATCGCGTAGATGTATCAAGCTGAAATTATATCAATAGCTTAAATTTGTGGTTCCAATCAAACGCGACGACTGTAATGCTGTAAAACTGTTGGATTTTCATAGTAATCGCAATAGACTAAAAACCTATAGGTTCTTCCCGTTGACCTACTGGGCACAAAGAAGTAAAGGGAAAATCTGAAAACTGTAAATTTCTGTCTTTTTGCAAAAATACGTAATTTAGTTTACTTGGATGACATCATACTGTTTTATGTAGGAACCCGTTTAAACCAGTGACGAGATAACAATCTACAAGTTTGATGGGGACCCATGGTTTGCGAGTCTTACTCGCACTTGACCGTTTATTTATTTTTCGATAATGTCATTCACTGGAAGTAATTATTGGAGACTGTACTGTACACTTGTAGATGTCAAGGTTAGTAAAACTTAGTAATTTTTTTTGCTTCATTAGCAATTAGATTACAGGGTAGCTAAGATTATTTTCCGCTCCGTGAAGCGGTAGAATTGTAAATGTAATGGCAATATCAGCCGGGGTAAAATTAACTTCCAATTTACACGATGACCTGGGCCCTCCCCATGTGTTTCGATAAATCGTTGTCTCAGATTCATCCGTTATTTTTAAATACAAAATTTATAACTTATTTGTTCAATAACGCCTATCGGATTTTTCGTAACATACCCTTTACTCTTTTATCACTTGTAATGTTGATTCGGTGTTTGATGTTACACTACTCGTGTTTACCTGAAACAAAAAACATAAACATAAAATTGTGACCAATGTGAAACCAACGGTATATGATGTGAATAGAGCAATCGAGCTGACTTTACAAAAACCAGAGGTCCAGTTTAATTGACCGAGCGAGCGAAGCGAGCGAAGCGTCTCCGTTTCAGGTTTGGGCAAAAATGCTTTCGTATGTCTGTCCGGTTGTTCTCCTCTACAGGTCGCATTTATGAACCGATTCTCGTGAAATTTTGTGAGCAGGTTGGAAAAATAAACAGAATTTTTTACTCGAGCCAGTTTTTAGATTTTTTTCAAAATGGCGGAGATATGGGGTTTTAAAATGTAAAAAAATCGCTACAACCCAAACGGCTCGATGGATATTAACAAATGAGGTGTCGTTGGATTCGTAAAGACCATGAGAGTGAAACAGACTATATAATTCTAGTAAAAAGTCAATAGGTTGTATTAAAGATCGCGAAATGTAGTTTACAAAGTTATTGGTGCGGCTACTTTCATACTGCATGTACGTAACCAGGTACATTCATAAGTTTTGTATGTGTTATTGAAAGAAAATTATTTGGGTTATTTTTTTTATGTGTGTTAGCAGTTCAGCTTTCCCACCGACATACTCGCGAGGTCTACAGCTCACAGAGCCACTAGTATGTTTTTAGTTATAAATGTATTCATATTAATTGGAAAAACTCATGCAATATTTTATTACTGGGAAATATTAGATCTTACACACTAATATATTTTCATTTACATGTATCGAGCACCATTTGACAACCGAGGCAGTGTTTTCACTAGTTGTTGTCGAAGGAATAGGAAGGATAGTGACATACTTTCCTTCCTATTTTACGATAAACATTCCTAATTAAGTATGTGTATCCTTAGTTTTGTAAGTAGAACCTGTGTAACTGTAAACCATGCTATTTGTCAATAAACAAATTTCATTTCATTTCATTTCAATTCAATTTCATTTATCTATCTCGTTATGTCGTCAAGGTGATATAGGGCGGCGCCGAAGCTCTACAATCTACTTCAAAAGCTGTTTCTCCAACAAAATGCATATTAATTTCTGCTCACAAAGGACAAGGTGATCCACTGACTGACAGGCAAGACCCGCTTATCTCCTGACCACAGTTTAAAAACACTAATTGGTCCTTATTGTAGCGATATAGAGTATAATTTACTGTAGTAAACATTTTAACCAACGGATGTCAATTAGGCACCGTTTGATGACAGATTTTCAAGAATGATCATTTATTAGGACCAGTGACATTTAGAATATTCTGTAGGAAGGATGTCAGGCTCATTAATCTTTCGTTGTTGACGCTCCTAAGTCATAAAATCAAGACAGAATGGTGTTTCTCTGACCTTGCTTGACGAGTTGTGATTATTATACAACTTAAATTTAGATCTAAGACAACCAACATTAGAAATATCGTGTAAAATACACTTTACTGTTTACGTATGACTCCGGCAACAATGATGGCATAAAGACATAAAGCACGACAATACAAAACAAGTAGGTTTCGCGGAAATCGCGTAACAAAATAAGCAAAGATAATTACTGGGGGAAATAGCGTCATCGACATAGTTTACCTCGCGGCTCATCATCATTAGCAATATTCAGTTTCCCACGAGACTACGGCACCGCACGCACCGCTCAATCGGTGAAGAGGGTTTACGTGCCGGTGGACTTCGACTTACAGTCTAATGGTATAATGAGACCACTCAACTAACACCTCTTGCCGTACTCAGTTGTACTACGTGACATGTCTTAGTGAAGTTGTCGCGCCATACTGCGATAGGCCGCGTCCTTCCATTGTGTTTGCTGAAGTAAGTCAATGTGTGGGGTTTATAAAGAGTATTTAATTATAAAGTTTAGACCCTATTTATACGTAGTTTTTGTTGCTCGTTTAGATGTTGGAAGTGCACATTTCCAAAGATTACCATCGTATAGTGATTACCGCGTAATCATTACGTGAAATAGAGATCAAATCGTATTATACTCGTAGGAGGCACTTAAAGAAAAGTAAATCCGCACCAACAAACTAATACATAAAGTTGTAGGTAGTCAAAGCACCAGCTGAGTGATAGATAAATCATGCACAAATACAGCTGAAAGTGCCAAAACCGTTGGAAACCAAATCACAATATAATTATACTCTTATCGTCACTAATAACGAATTTTGCCGCAAACGGATTACGAAACAATTGCAAGCGGACATCAAGTTAACTTTCTCTGAACTCGGAGTTCCACCATGGAAACTCGATGACGAACAAACACAGGATACCATGAAGTCGAGAAACCGAGACTGACACGTGACGACGCGACGTGAAGGACAATCCGAATAAACAGCGAGATATCGATGGTAATAACGACAGAATGGTAATAATGGTTAGAACTACAAAATAATAATGGCGTCACGCCTTTTCCTATACGGTATAACAGCGGTACGGCTGTAGTCAATGGTTACTTTTTTAAGAATCCTCGTCAATTTAAATCGATTAAATCGATTCTACACTACCCATCACCTAAGGGCTACAAATGTCAAACGGCATCGATAAATTATATCATCATCAATGTAAATAAACCGAAAACCTTCCGTCAAACTTAATAGCTATTTAAAGCAAAACACTGTTGGTGTGTCCTAATAAACAAATAACTGTTTTCATATGAATAAAGAGACAGTGACAGACATGGTGAACATAATTAACTTTTTTTTTGCGTGCAACAACCAACAAAGCTCGGATGTCGACCGGCGGAGGGCGGGCGGCGGGGCGGGCGGCGCGCTGTCACAAGTTACGCGTGCCTGACCGCCCGCCATACCATAACACAAGTAGTAAATGGCCCATTAATGTCCCCACTAAGGGGCACAGGCCTTTACACGGATACGAGTTAGATTGAGCCGTAATCCACCATGCTGGCTTAGTGGAGGGGTTTTACGACTACTACATACTACCAAGTAGTGATGGTGTCATTGAAACACAGAGCGTCCGATAATGTACTTAAGACAAATTAATTGTCTCATTGGTCAGCACCGGGATTCGAACCTGCATCACCGGCGTGAGAAGTAAGCGTAAAACCCACGGAGCCCATAATACAAATACATGCGGTGAAAAAAAAGGCAACAAGGTGTAAATAACCGGCCAAGTGCGAGTAGGACTCGTGCACCAAGGGTTCCGATCACACTTGGAGAGGAAAAAAGGATCGGAACCCTAAAAATAAAAATGTACTGGTATGATGAAGCCATAAGAGTACAATATTTCAATTTTGTTTGTACAGAACTCAAACAACAGTTTGCGTATCAACAAATTGATATTATTATCAAAAGACAAAATACGAAACTATTTCATTATCCATCATCTATATCTATGACACAGATAATACAAAGTAATCGTAGCCATTTGCAATCCCTTTACCTCTACAAAATCAGTATTTTTTTGTGAATTCCCTTTCACTGTCGAATATGATGTTATATTGTGGAGGCGGTTTCGAGTTCGAGTAAGTGGTCTTTATGTGAAATAGTATAATATGAGAGTATCAAACCTGGTTTAGGCAATGCAGGTACTTATTAGGTTTAAGATCCAATCAAGATAATGTTATAGGCAGTATCGCTGTCGTCGCAGATTAGTCGATCGAGTGTCCCTAGTAAGAGCATGTCCTCGTGACGAAACAATTTGTCCTGAGTCTGTATTTGAGAGCGTTTTTCATATTTGAACTGCCCATTCAACTAAATTACAGCAGTAAAATTATGGCTTATTTGTGAAATAAATCCATGCCTTATATTATAAGAGTTGCGTGCATTGCATAAGATCACAATAAAAATATGCAATATACATATATAATATAATACCATATGAATTACATTCACTCAAATGGAATTGAAACATCTGAGTGCAATAAAATCAAGATCAAATAATCATGTCAGAAAGACTCGGCTGTCCGTCTGTCTATTTCTACTAGGTCGGAACCATCACGAGTTCACAGGTGCCAGATTCACGACCGCTCTTATGCAATTCAGTCCCATCTATAGAAACCATCTTCTTCAAGCGAAAACCTCTCTTAACACACGAACCCATGGTGCAAGTTAGAGGAATATCTCAGTAAAGCTTCTGGTTTAGATAGATATCAGAAGTCAGAGGTGAGCCCAGTTACTACTTAATCTTTAATCAATTTGTAATTAGATGTAGAGTTGATTTTAATTATCCGCTAGTTAGTTATATTTCGTGTGTTTGTAGGAATGAAGAAACATGTAGCTCTTATGATTATGAGTATCTCAGTAACCAGGAACGTAAAGGTGATCGCACAGTTGTCAGCATCGCACGCACTGCACGCGCCGTACGCGCTGCATTTTAGAATTCGTTGTATGAAATCATATGAAACCTCGCACGTTTCAGCGCCGCATTTCGTAAAATGTGCGAGGCTATCAGTAAATGTGGCGCGTACGGCGCGTGCGACGCTGACACCTTGTGCGATCACCTTAATAAGTACTGAAGTATGTTAATACTTTAGTGTCTTCATGGCTTACCATACCCCCGAAGACGGTAACTGGTTCGCCGACAAATCTTATATAACAACAGTTCGCCATTGTTCGGTTATTCGAGCAGTGTGCTTCTGAGAGCGAAGGGGTTAATGACAAAGCCATCAATTTACCTTTAACACCCGTAGCTGCGGCAAAGGACTAGCCCCCTGTCACAAAAAATAGATTTGAATTGTATCTGGCTATTGGGCCTAAATTCGTTATTCAGCCGTTGCGAAAGATATAAACAAAAAAAATGGTACCCGTGGACATTTGAATTTTAAATAAATTTATATTCGTCTTACATATAAAAAGAAATTCTGCAAAACTTGCGTTTACCACATATGATATCATAAAACATTCATTAGCATAATCTACGCATTAACAAATGTGAGTAAAGTGAGCAATCTCATACGTAACTGGAGTAATGTTCACAGTTGAACCGCGGATCAAGCGACAAGCGAGCGGGAAAGCGCCGCCGCCGGAGTCAAGCAAAGCATTGTCGCATCGCATGGAGTTGCCAGCTTATAGTAACTGGTCACCAGATTTTGGATAAATCTATTTAAGGTCTCGGGATCTCAGAATTGTATACCGATGGGAGGTTTTATTTTTCCGGTTGTTCATGGTTCGCCTTTGTTCATGCCTTTTCTGTATTGTTTGTTTTTTTCTGATATGTGCAATAAATATATACGAATATACGATTGTTTTAAAATAGTTCTATTAAATCTAATAATTTTGAAAAACCGTGACTTGACGCTATTTTATATGTTGCGTTCTGAATTACTGCATAAATGTTAGAAAAAAAGACTTGATGCTACCTTATGAATCGATACTCGTGATTATTTGGATTGCAAAGGAAATGTGCATTTACCTATCAAAATAGAAAGGCTGACTTTATACGTATAATAAGCAAAATACTTTTAAATTCTTTCGATCTTAAAGAATTCAAAATTAAATAAAGCAACACTAGCGGAACGTTTAGTTCAGCTCATAGTAACCTGACAGCAATTTGTATTCAACGAGTAATGGAGATCATTGTATGAGTTGAATTAGAATAAGACTAAACGACAGAGGACAGAATACAGAGGACAAGTGTGTGTGACCTTTGTGTTAGTGTTACTCCTTTCTCTTTTCTTCCTCCGACAAAGAAAATCTTTTGAATGATAAGTTATGACAGGTGCTGTTCTCAACACGTGACATTGGCGGAATTATTGTGGCAACCCACGAAACAAAAAAATAACCGGTCAAGTGCGAGTCGGACTAGCGCACGAAGGGTTCCGTACCATTATCTATAAAAACCGCAAAAAAAACACGTTAGTTGTATGGGAGCTCCCCTTAATATTAAATTTATTTTGTTTTTTAGTATTTTTGTTATAGCGGCAACAGAAATACATCATGTGAGAAAATTTCAACTGTCTAGCTACCACGGTTCATGAGATACAGCCTGGTGACAGACAGACAGACAGACAGACAGAGAGACAAACAGACAGACGGACAGCGAAGTCTCAGTAATAGGGTCCCGTTTGGCACCCTTCGGGTACGGAACCCTAAAAAACCACCACAAAACAAAAACTTAACTTAACTTATGTTATGATAGTTGTCAGTGGAATTTATTTAAAATATTCGTGGGATATCACCGGTTTCATTTTGGTTGTTATTTAATTTGAATTTAGTTTAAAGCACAAGGATGTAAAAATGTATTGTTGTCCTGGTTTAAATATTACAAATATTCACAGTTTTTGTTGTATTTTCTATTCACGCCGTTTGATCTATGTTAGGGTACTTATGTTCAAATAAAGGTCATCAAAATTGCGTGCTTTGTTTAGGCCGGGCAATCATCATCATCAGCTTAACGCGTAGTTGTTCAATGCACAGTATTTTTACGCCTCTTGTCATCATCTCTCATTACAAAAGTGTTACCATTACGTTCAGGCACTTTGTCGTTTTGTGTGCTCTTTAACCTCAAAGTAAATTGGTATAATTTCAATCTATTTCTGTTGAAACACTACGCGCACGATTTCGTTACCTTAATATGTTGAAGATTCCATTTATCATGTGATGATTCCATTTCTCCTTATATTACCAACTGTTAGTGAAATAGTTTACGATATAATTATGATTTAGTGATACATGATTTTGCTGTTATAAATCAAGCAGATTGATTACACTAGACTAGACAAACTGGTAACCTATCGCCATAATGTCAAGGTAAAAGATGTTACCAACCAGTTTCAATCTGATCGTAAAGCTAGCTAACATGATCGATACAAGTACATAACTACTTAAACAACTTTTTTCTACAAAATCATAAGTTTGAGATTTCATAAAATTACACATAAAATATGAGTCCAGTGCAGAAGGCAGTTTTCGCACACCTATACTAACACATTTACACAAGCACACGCACACTCATGCATATAGTTATGTGGCTTAGCATGTAAATTAATGTGGTAAATTAATCCCTTTCACTAAGATCTACTTCATGTCTTTGTCCGTAGACAACTTCTGGTTAAAATTAGACTCAGTGTGGGATAAATATTATTTATTTATGTACGTAGTCTCCTTTGGTTTTGTTTACTGAGAGATCAACATCCATTTCAAAAGGTAACACGAGTGCGAAACAGTATTTTCTATACATAAATCTTAGTAAATACAGGTATTGTGTATTTCAAAAATAATTATGCATGTCTGTTTTGGTACCCACGTGGCTGGTACCATGTCTTATTGTTTTACGACTTACTTTTACTTTCCATCGTAAACATGATATGAAGAAACCTAGTATCAAGTTAACAATTTCGAACAAGAATTTCGTAATACTACGTCCATGTTTAGTGCATTTATATGTAAAAACCTATCTGTTCTAATTAAATTGATATCCATAACTTAATTTGCTAGTGAAATGAATATTTAATAATATGATACCAGATAAAAAAGATTCGAAGAATTCGCAAATAATTCGAAGTAACACGACAACAAATCAACTTGCAAATACTTGCAATTAAATTCATGAAAAAATTATAATTCGTTCCGGTTTGTATTACGTGATTGTATGCACCACAATGCCCTATCACTAGTAGGTACTACTATCGCGAATACGCATATTATTACAATTTAAGATTTTATCAACCTCTGAATAAAGGTGATCGAGATTTTAAATCTCACGTTTATTATTGGTTGCGTGTTACTGAAATGCAAAGAGGTCTGGCCGGCCTGCCTGCGGTTAGCGCAGAGCAGACTAGATCTGCAAATCTATGACATAACTTATTCACATTATGTGTCTGGCTAGCCACCTCTAGATATGCAAAGATCATTTGAACACCTACAAACTCCCCAGTTCAGCGAGGACACGAGTCTGATCATTACTTATTACGAAACCGGTTAAAGTATCGTATTGAGAGCAATACACAGGCGCCGTGTACAGGGCATTGGCGACCAGTTGCATTTAGACCTAGATTTAGGAAAGGTGAAACTTATTTGTGATTTAATGGCTTGGTAAAGATGCACCTTGAGTTGATTAATGCCTACAATTTTCTTAACGTTAATAAGTTTATTGGGTCAATGACGACACTATTAATATCCGCACACGCGACTAACAACTTCTATATCATATGTTCCGGTGTGCTGCGGACTCACGGAAGCTTTTCCGTCCCACCGTCCACACGGAACTATTGAATGTTTCCGATCACTAAACAGTAAGTAAACACAGCAACGAACACGATAGCCAATAAAAATGTGATAGTTTCTAATAAAATCAAACAAAATTAAGTACTTAGTATGTACGTAGTATGTAAATACATAAACATTTACATACAGACACATACATTGCTTCTGGCTCCACACTAGGATACCCTGTGTCGTGGGAACCAGAAACAGCGACATCACAAACATGTAAACATCCAAGACCTGGTTTTTTTTGTCCCCAGCCGGGAACGGGGTTTTTTTGTCGAACCCGGGACCTCTCGCATGATGCGCAACCGCTGCGCCACAGAGGTCGTCAAACAACGTAACATCCCATACTTAAAATTACGTTTTGTGACATTTCAATCCGATTTATCTTATATAATCAGTCACTATAGTTGCAGTAGTCAGATTTGGTTGTCTGATATTAACTTGTGTAATGTTATTGTTAGCAGATCTTGATAGGGCGGCATTAATTAGGGCGAAGGCCGAATACAAAACGAAGTAAGGAAATTATTCGCAGACGATTGGTGAAGATATCTCCAAGTGATGATGACGTTGACCTCTGCCGATCAATGGTTTTTAGTTGAAAAATACTCACATGGTTAGGTTTTCAAGATCCAGTATTTCATCGAAAATCCCATATTAACGAAATTAGGCAGCATGAATGACGTACATAGTTTTGCGCAAAATTCGATTGCATTGGAATTTCATTATAAATAATAGTTCACTTTTGAAAATTACCCCATAATGTGATATTCATTGTGTCGTTTATTAGTGATAGTAACGGAACAAAATAACTTAAACTGTATTACGTACAACTAACGAACATTTTAGACTATGCATAGCCTCTCAAATTATATTGTTTAGCTGAGTAGCTGTGAAATATTTCGTGATCTTGTGATAGTAAATTGTTGGTCATGCTCCACGAGTCTACGCGCATGCGTGAATTCTGATTGCTGAAGTAATACGACTGCCTCATAATTAAACTATAACATAATAGTTTATTTTTCAGATTTTTTATGCACATGCATAAAAAACAACCAGATATTTAAAACTAAACAGTTTATTATTTAGACATCGTCATGAACAATGCTTTTATTTGTGTGTCTATAGAAGTATACTCAAAGGACAACGTAGCATGAGCGTAATATTAATGTGTTGACAAACGATATTAATACGACTACTACTTCAGTATCTTAACGTAGTCAAAAATTTCAACAGCAGCTGCTTATTACATGCAAAATTGTCGATCAACTTGTGCGCATGCGATAATCGAAAGTGAAGTCGTTGCACCGCGCATGCGCAGTAATGCGCACTCGCCACTCGAGAGCCTCGCGACCGCGCGCGGCGATCCTGCGCATCTCGTGAGCTATGCGCAGACGCAGATCACTAACCACCACGCCAATGTGTAATAATGTACATCGGTGGCATTCGATCTCTGCAACATCATGTATCCAGTTAATGAAATAGAAATCGTGTTTGTAGTTATTTTTTGATTTAGTATGAAAAGGAAACTACTATGTGCTACTACACACAGGTCTTGGATGTTTACATGTTTGTGATGTCGCTGTTTCTGGATCCCACGACACAGGGTATCCTAGTGTGGGGCCAGAAGCAATGTATGTGCCTGTATGTCAATGTTTATGTTTACTAAGTACAATTTTTGTGCTTTAAACTATAATCAATAAAATGTACAAGAATATTGATAGAAATATGGTTCTTCATTTATGTTTACTACAATGTTATTGTTCAGGGTTCCGTACCCGAAGGGTGCCAAACGGGACCCTATTACTGAGACTTTCAACTTCGAATTCGCTGTCTGTCTGTCTGTCTGTCACCAGGCTGTATCTCATGAACCGTGGTAGCTAGACAGTTGAAATTTTCACAGATGATGTATTTCTGTTGCCGCTATAACAACAAATACTAAATAATCGGTTAAGTGTATTTGTATTTTGTATTTTATCTATTTATTTGCATCAGCGCACACACACACAAAATAAAACATAGAAGTTACTTAGCGCTAAACAAAATAACATATAAAACATACAGACACAGATAATTTGCACTACGATAGATAGAATATAGGTACCAAAGTACCTATATCGTACCTATATGCGGGTCGGTATCGCACGATATAACTCCGGAATAAATGTAAGTTGATATTTGGCCATGCTATGATATGGTATGATATTAACAATGCTTAGTAGGAGATTACAAATTAACTGCGATTATGGTAATATTCGGTTGGTGTCTGTATTACGTTTATGGGGTTCTTTATTAAAGGCGTAGAAGGTTATTATTATTAACCACATTTGCAGTAGTAAATAACTCGCCTAATTTAAGATTCACTCTCAGTACCGACAACAGTACAAATAAGTCGCCTGACCAAGCGTGACGCGCATCTCTCATCATCTCGTGTAATCGCATGACGTGACCGGCAACTACCAGCAAACAACCTGAATCAACGAATCAGCTGACGTGAATTATGAAATATCATCGCCGCTGAATACGTCTGTAGAAAGCGAGAAGGTTGACGCACTTCTGTTACTTTTTGTGATTTAATTAATTCGCGATGGCCACTAGAGCTGATTTATTCTACTCTACACTAGAGCCGCGGTCGCCGGCGGCGGCGGCGGCGGCGGCGGCGGGCGGCGGCGGCGGCGTGATATTGTACATTTAGTTGAAATTACGAGTATTCTGTTGGATTTGCACTTATTGTGCAACAGCCGCGTCTGTTGAACTAGAAACAGCTGCTAGTCGATAAGTTTGTTGTACCTACTACTCAGAAGATAACAGTTTTTTCTATACCACACCAAGTAGACCGCTGAAAGTGACATAATTTGACTCACATTGAAGTTTGACCAATAAATTGTGTATACTTACTTAAAATCTAAATACTTAAAACTGTTTAAAATATTTAAAGCTACTTTATAATAAATATACATCAATCTGTTCCATTTATTGAAACCTAAGAAACTAGTCATAACGACTAACTGCGCATAATTATAATTAAAGCTAATAAAAGTCTTAAGTAATACAGTTTCTGTTAAAAAACTTGTTGTTTGTAAAGTGTTCTTGAAGTTCTAAAGGTCTATTTATTTACACTGCTCGCTTACGCATAAACAAATAGGGTTTAGGTAAAGTTATGTTATACCTATTAACCAAATTTATTTCCCTCATTTGCATACCTGTTTGTTGCCAGGATGCCTGTTAGATACCTAGACTATGGCAAAACATGAATGACTTGAGAAAAGACGTGCATTCCTTTACAGCAGGATCCACCCAGAGAAAGGATTGACAAAGATTTCTTTTTAAATGTCAACCAGAATTGGATGACTCATGAAGTTGTTAACGTGAACTTTCTTTCGATATCTTTCAACTTGTTACTGGGTACGATATGACCTTTGATAATAATTCATATGCGGCGCCTTTGATGCTTTGTACCATTATTGCATAGTCTTACTCGAGTCAGCAGTCGCCTTGTTCAGTAAATCCAATCAACCAATTTTGATGTTAAGTGTACTCGTATGGGAAAATGGTCACTTCTACATCATTTGAGGATGATTGAGTTAGATATAAAAGCTCTGGGGTCTAATATCTCCTTTAATCAATTTTTCTACTTTCTTTTTATTTATGAGTATTTTAATTTCGTTTTCATCAGCGACATTTGTCTAAAAATTAACACTATTTTTTTTTCTTGACACTGCTCTTGAATTTCCTGAAATTATCTGAATTCTTCTTTGATCTCGGATTCTATTACTTATCTATTCTTAATTGCATAATCCCAGGAAAACCCGCTACCCTACAAATTCCGCTAATAACTGAATAATAACTGACTCTGGACTGAAATACACCCGGGTAAAACCCCGGGTAATTACCCATCTGACCCGGGCAATTACCCATCTGACCCGGATAATTAAAGTTACTATCGGCTGTCTACCCGGCATCATATTATATGCGCATTAACCTTATTTTTATAAAATTACTGTTTCTATAAAATTACTGCATTTTATAAAATTACAACTTGTCAACTTCTTCCTGGCTGAACCCACTTAATTCTTCTAAACTAAATAAATATTCTTGTTTCCTTTTATGTATCCTTGTTGCTTTTATAATTTGTGTTTTGGGGGCCAAACCCTTAAAAACGTCACAAGTAGTATTAGTGGTATAGAGTTACTGTGCGACTATGCGCCGCCGACGAGACGGTGCGTGCGTGTTGGTAATGTATTGGTGGTGGAGTTACCTGCGTGTGCGCATGCCGGGCGGCGCACGCGACGCCGGCGGCGACCAGCAGCGCCAGCGCAGCGCACCACCAGCGACCCACCAGCATCCTGCAACCAATAAACAACTTTACACTCGCGAAAGTAATAATTATTTCAAGGGACAATGTATTATCTACGAGTCTACTACAACGAGATGCCTTTGGAGATATTGTTATTGCCATTTGAGAAATTTAAAAAGAATGTAAGAATTACCCTGTGCAAAAAGGGATGTTACCAAATCAAATGCTCTAACTCAACAATGAACTCACTGCTAAGATTATTTTATTCCTACGTACCAATTGGTAAGTACCTAATAAGGCATACTTATTAGTTTCTTCTATAATTATTAAGCCTGATAATATTTTATATAATTATTATATTAATCTGTTTCAAGAGATAAAAAAATAAACTGTGGTAATTTCTTTGCTCTTCCCACAGTGATCCAACGTAGAGAAGAGACAAACAAATGAAGAGCTATGTAGAGCTCGTCTAAGCTGAAATGACGCGCCCCACTCCTTGGTTTTGTATTTAATTGTAATACAAAACCAAGGAGTAGGGCGCGTCATTTCAGCTGAGACGAGCTCTATTAGTAATTATATCTACAAAAATTAAATAAATTATGACTTTGACTTTTGACAACTACACCAATAAATCACAATTACACCCTTCCAATGATCTTTTGGCGTGTGAGTGACGTTTTCAGGGGGGCGCCAGTTCAACGCAACTTAAGTAATGCCATTAACCTGTCAAAAAGCGTTAGTTTCTGCCTGTCACCGCACGCCAAAAGATCGTTAGCCACTCAGCAGTACTGTACATATAGGCAAATGTCTTGCTTCTAACCTCACACTGGATACTTTGTGTCATATCGTCGGAACCAGTACAGCGACGTCACAGATATGTAAACAAGACCTGGGGACTTTCTTCCTCCCCAGCCGGTATTCGAACCCGGGACCTCTAAGAAAGCACATCCTTGACCACAACACCACAGAGTTCGTCTTCTGTAGAGACATGTACAACTACATTAACAGCGTATATATGATGGAAGTGTACATGGTCTTCATAAACGCTTACACGAATGGATCGCTATTGTTTGTATGGAGATATTTGAATGGCTTATATATTGAATTTAAACTTCATCATAAATTAATAAGCAAAAACTGTAAAGAGACCTCGAAGACATCATAACTAAGATATCCGAACTACGAATAGATTTGAAACCTCATTCATCAAAATCGTTAGCAGTGCACACAGCTGCAATCATATCTTTTATTTTAGTTTTATCTTAGCCGTGGTTATAGTGGACCAGATGTGTGAGGGTGTGTGTGTTTGAGAGAGAGGGTGTGTGCGTGAGTGTATCTGTGACAGCTGAGATCATACACCGCATAATAATATTTTCATAATCACAATAAATCAGTATGCGGCGCGTCATCTATCCTGGTGCCACCAGCAGGCGAATGAGTCACTTTCACTCTCTTCAACTAACTTCAGAACTTATGGCATACTTTCGTTTTCACTACTTAATATCGATAAACTATGCTTGTAAATAGTTTCATGTCATGAACAGTGTTCACTTTCCTAACCTAAGTGCATTGACACGAGTTCTGAGAATCAATTTTTTTACCAAGCTTTGTTGGCAACGACACTACCAACCGTACAACCAGTGGTGTCGTTGCCAACCCACCAGTAGTATAGTTCTGTTCTTGGCAACGACACTACCAACAGACCTACCATCAGTAGTGTCATTGCCAACCCGCCAGTAGTGTCTTTTACAATTGTCGACACTACCAAGCCTAAGTACCTAGGATTAAATTATACAGTCAATAGGCCGTGTTGCTCCATGAGTCAATATCCGTTACCGAGTGGTTCTACACTCGGTTTGACAGCTGTCGCTGATTTTGAAAGGTGTCACTATTTTTTGACAGATTTTGACAGCTGTCACTAGTTTTGACAGCTGTAACTGATTTTGACAGGTGTCACTTTTAGTTTGACAGATGTCATTGTTGATTACCTGAATAAATAAATAAATGGTAATTTCATGATGATGATGATTTGTCTAAGCTACACTAATGTGTGTAAGACTTAGCTTACTATGAACATAAAGATAGGTGAAATGATTTATGTTAGAAACGTTGCCGTTTGTTTTTACGATACTGAAGATAGCCTAATGCTAATGTAGCGACTAGTACTTAGTTACTTAATAGCGCATCAGCTTGATTCACATCAACATGACTTTACACTCACACATGATGTTTTTCGATATATTAATACAATCACACAACAAACACGATGGTAATTTGTTGCTAGAGAGAGTCGACGTCTGAGCATCTTTACTTAAAGGGTATAGATCCGTTATGTTCTCTTAACGATTGAAAACAGCTCTTGTAACTCGTGTCTTTGAAAATCGATTTCCATTTGTGCGTTCCATTATATCTGTACATCGAGTATGTAGGTACTCAACGACGCATAGCTAAACGTACAATTTCGTAAACTGCGCTTTTGTGTTGGTGCGCAGCGGATTTTCCATTTTCTAATACTTTCATATAATATTTCAAAATCAAACACTAGTGTTGCGTAATTGCTTAAATTACCTAAACATTTGATAGGAAATATAAAGTGATTCATAATTAAGGTCCCAGTTCCTAGAAACCCAAATACATGAATTCAATAAAATTATCAATCAATCAAGCAGTTTTTTCTTCAGTGAACACTTGCACTACTTGCCACCACGCATGCACGGCACGCATGCATGCATGATGCACGGTGTGCAGGGAAGGGGGAGTGGGGGAGTCAGTGGGGGGCTGCCCGGCTGACATGCATCGCACAGCACTCTGTTGCAATGCCGCTGGGGAATACTTTCGCCAGGGTTGCAGCCGCTCTGACCACCCATTTGGTTTATAGACCCTGACCATTGGCACATTGCGTTATGTAACATGCACATATATTAGGTGTGTTTTTGTCTATGACATGTTTTACAAAGACATCATATCTATATGTCGGCGGCCGACCGTAGAATTGAAACGATGAAATATATTAAGACAAACACTGCGATAGCTTAGGTGGAGACTAAAGGGCGCGAGCGCAGCCAAGCTGAATAAAAATGCTTTTAAAATACATGTTTTTGTTAAAACCCACCATATCATGATATGCCCAGTCATGGCTTGGCCATATCATGAAATGGCGAGGCAAATAATGATATGCCCAATTCTAGATCGGCCGCCGACATATACATATAATATAGAAGATTGGCGTAAACCTAAAACGAGACAAAAAATACCCAAAATAGCAAGGCAGTGTGGCGTCAAGTTATATTTATTCGTTTGACATCTCCAAGTAGGAACGTCACAGGCATATCCAAATTCCTAAACCAGTTTGTGGCGTCATTTGTAAGTTTGATGAAGTCATCGGGGTCGCAGGATAAGCCCGAAGGGTGTCAATAAAATTGATTGATTTACTCCGACATAAGTCATCACATAACATACTTATAAAAACGCCAAATATTTAGCCACTCACATGACTTTCTCAGCCACATCCATATTAAGTAGTATTGAGTCAACAAACGATTGTTTGCTCTCAGATATCGTTTGCTCGACATGAGATGCGTGAGATCAGCTGTTCCGACCGCGCCGCCGCGGGAACCTACACTACTCTGTCTGTGGCATTATGGCATATAATTATGTCCGTTTACATATCTAAGACTGTATTGTCGAAATGAAAACCACATAAGCAATGCTTCAAGCAAGGCCATAATCCAAATACTTGTATTTTAATACAAAAAGCTATATTTCTTCTTTCGAACGTGCTACTTGGTCTTCAAATAATATTTGGTAGTAAATAGAGTGTGCGTGACCATATAGCCAGTAGAGCTGATTCCGCATTTATTGCACAAACACACCGCGCTATCGTTGACCCTACAAACTATGGACAAATATTGTTAAGCTAGAACTTCGGTTATAGAGAGATATGGGAAAGGAAATAGGTGCGTAATAATAAAGCCACACGACATTCAAACATTGATTTATATTAAGGGATGGGACTATTTCAATAGAGACTCAGTAACGTCATAGTTCAGCGACAACAGATACTTGATGTTGGTAATAAATAGTTCGTTCCAATAAATAAATTGATCTCTTGAGTGGATTCGTCAAAAAGTCAATCGTTTGTACTTAGCAAGTAAGTAGTTTCTCTCGATATTCACATTTCGTGCGTAGGAGAATAGTATCGATTAACTTATTTTTTTTGGTATGAACACGTTTATGATTGTCACGAACATCAATTAACAAATTACACACAATAGGTCGTTCACACGCGCCAGCACCGACAAGAGAGTCTTATGATTCATGATTGAATAATTAATTATGACAAATCATCATCAAATCAAGGGAATAAATTGCAAGAAATTAAAACTGACATCTTGAACCCAAATGAAATAAACACGCAATCATTGGACATAAAAATAGTACGTTTCTATGGACATGCAATTTTCCGGATATTAATCTTGTCGTTGGAAACATTGTGAGAAGTGGCATGCAATCTTTGATAATAGTTAATCGCAATTATTCACCAACTCCTTTTAATATATCCTAAGTGGCCTTTAATTATACATTTCTTTACAACGATCCGCCCGCGACATGCCATCAGACAAACACCTTGTGCCGAATATTCGCATAATTCTATGTTGTTAGTATCCTCCGATGCAGGCTGGAGATAAGTATAGTAATTACAACACCTTAATAAGATGATTTGCATCCTCTTGAATGATCGACCTTCGAGTTTAGCCTAATCAATGACAGGATATGAGTACATAGATAATCTCTGAACTGGGAACTATTCAGAATTTGTTTTTGCCGGTTGCATGTACACACGTTTTGTAGCGGAAATAGTGATGCTTCAGTTAACAGGTTGACTTATTAATCAGACAATATGACACTACAAGGTGGCGGACAAGTTTTGAATACAAAATTAGCATACAATCGAAGATTCCGTTTATGCTTTACTACATTATTAACTGCATTATACAACAAAGTCCTAAGCAGGTTTTTTTACATATCTATGAGCCTTTCTAACCTTTCTAAGCAAACGTAAACCCAACGTTCTCACCACAAAACCATAAAACTTTTTCCACTTATAAACGTTAAGATGAAGAGAGTTGACAAACCCTTAACTGTCGGATGGTAGTGAAAACTAATTTCATTACCTGCATTGTTTTCCTTAACAGAAAAGTGCAGCGCAAGGCAAAGACCAATGCTTGAGGCTCTAATGTCCTGCTTTCTTTTCCTGCTGAGAGACGCAAGCATCCGAAGCTTGTGACGAATGATGAGAATCGGTTACGTTTGTTTGACTATTTGTGTGACACATGTTGTGTTATGGTAATGAGGAAGTGATGAATATAGTTTGGTAATCTTTGGTAACAACAATCTCGGATGATAATAATGAGATGAGATAAAAATAAAACAAAAAGATACCAGTTAGGATCTGCCTATACTTATTGATGGAGTGACGTGTATTCCTAGCATGTCAACTGGAATATAATTTATGTAATATTGAAAAAATATAAAATCCTTCAAGAATTCCTAACTGCTGTTAAAAATATTTGCTTTCGAAACTCAGAACAGCAAAACTTGTGACTCCACATTTCTTTTTAGCTAACGTTAAGTATTCGTAAACCGATCCAAACCGGATATGACATAACAAAATTCACTATGTAGTTTGTCACAGACATAAAATAAAATTGTGTTCATAAAACTTTTTTGTTTTTATGTCTTTAATCTATTGGTTCGATTTATTACGTAAAAGGTTTATCAGTTGATAAGGGAGATTGAAAGTGAATGTACAATATATGAGTATGCAGTAGTAGTAGTACTTGGGTAACTTATTATTAAAAAAAATTATATAAAAGAACATTGGAAGCTTCTTATCTGCCCGGGTAATAGACATAATCGCACGTGTGAAATTCAACAAAGCTTAGCGCACCCGTTGATGTCTAATGTACGGACGAGTGAAGAAGTTTACAATGTTACTATTCACTGAACGATACGTAAGGATCACACATGACGATAACTTTCATGCATGTTACATACGGTAGAGCTTTATATTAAAATGCAAAAAAGTATACAGGACTGCTTCTGTATGAGCAGGTTAATTTTTTCTTTGAAACTGATAGCTGTCAATATTGAATATATTACGGTAGGTCTTCCTCAACTGATTGCGAGATAATTTATTTAAACGCTAAAGCACGAGAAGACAAACGCTTTCTCTGTCTGAATTTTTGTCACACACACACACCCTCTCTCTTTCACATACACACACACACACAGAGTAGACAGTAGACAGCTCGTGACGTACGGCACGGGAATATAATTATGAATTACTTATTTCGTCATTCTTGTAAGTTTTTACTGGAAAGTGAATTACGCTAGGTTTGTAATTTTATTATTTGAAATGAAAATGTTCTAGTTACTTTGGATACAATTTTAACGTTTTTCATATCGAAACCAGGCGTTTATAACAAATGTTTTAATATTTTTTCGATAATTATGAGGATAGTGTTGCTTACAAATATAACAAAATCTTGAAGTCTAGTGCGCAGTGTCACCATGACACCGCATACTACTGTCGCTTTATTTTCGACTCTTTGTGAAGTTGAGGTCATATTACTGAACACGTGATATTTTATAAGCAGCAGCTGCTGAGGAGGAGAATGGGGGGGAGGATTTCACGAATTTCGCTTTCCACTCGATCGATTGCAAACTGGACACGAGAATGTTGAGCTTTTTTTCTTTTTACTGCGAACACATTACAACGCAAAGAACTTTGTGTTGTGATATGACTGTGACTGTAATAGAGTTTGGAATAGGTGAGGATTGTTGTTGGTATATAGAGTGCAAAATACTTTAACAAAGTAGTTAAAGGTTAAATAATAAATCATAAATCATAAAACATAACGTAGCGTCATGCCTTTTCCCATACGGGGAGGCAGATGCACAACTGTGGCCACTTTTAGCCCTGTATTTCAATAAGTACTTCATTATTATTTTTTGTTACAGAGTAATAGCCCATCGCCGCAGCTACGGAGTAATAAAGGTTTCCTCATGAGTTTAATATAAAACATGTGAAATATATTTGATTTGATACAATTGATCTTCAAATCAAACACAGACTGTGTTATGTAATATCTTGACGTTTATTTTTTTAAATTTCCAAATATTAGTTGGTCTCTCCGCTATGTATTGTTCTTTCAATTATATTATAAATTCCTCATTATGTACTTTTTGTTATGATAACATGTTGATGTTGGGGTATTTTTCACTTTACAAGAACCTTGCATGAGTTGTTTTATAACTTCCTGTTCATTTGAAAAGGTTAAGTATTAAGTGCATTACCTTCATTTACTTCATAAGTAATAAGTAGGGATGTAACGGAGGCGTCTTATCGGAGGCGGAGTCGGAGGCGGAGGTGAAGAGCTTCGCCTCCGCGGAGTCGGAGGTTAACGGAGGCGGAGGCGGAGGTAGAAAAAATATGTATGTTTGATTTATTTCGGAAAAGTACCTATTTATTCAAAAGCTATAGGACATACTTACACATTACATTTTAACAATAATTTTTAACGGTATTCATAGTTAAGAAGAGGCAATTTAGGTACTATATCATTCAAAACAATCGAAGTTCAGTAACAACACAACTATGTATTTACAACTGCGAGCTAGAGTCTGTTTCAAGTTTAAATTCCCCTGGATCAAAGCATTTTCGTTCTTGACCTTTGACAATAAAGACTTCGATAAAGGAACTATTCGGTGAAACGCAATCTAGTGAAAAAGTCGACAGGTTGATTCCTGTCAACATACCTACCCACCGCCCGCGCATTCAATTCGCACAAACAATCTTCACTTCATTCAGTTGCGTTCTCATATCAATACTCAGCCGAGCGGCCGTGATGCCTAGCGTCGCTACTGTCACATTGCGTGTACATTTTTGAACGTAAATTAACTCCGTTAAGCCTCCGTTCAAAAATGGCGGAGGCGGATTCGGAGTCGGAGGTATGATTTCTTTCGGAGGTTCCGAACTTTCGGAGGCGGAGGCGGAGCTCCGTTACAACCCTAGTAATAAGCAGCGGAAGGCATTTCATTATAATATGTATTCTGATTGCCTGCACTAAAAGCATAATAAGTAAGTTCATAATAACGGAAAGGTCGCCATATTACCTCTTCAGGCATTATCAAATCAGTCCTTCATTTTCGATATTTTTTACGTGGGGTCTTATTTGTGGATTTAAAGTTATATAAAAATTTAATTCAGTTTAGCAATTGTCCAAATGCGATAAACTGTATCCGCATAAAGTGACCCAGATTCAGCGCCTTTATGATTCAAGTGCTCGTAATATTGACCAAACGCTGTCCGCGATGTTGTGATAACTTTTGTTATATCTAATATCACTTTTCAGGAGGCCAATTCCCAGATTGCTGATATTTTGTCACATTCGATTTTTACGTCACCAATTCGATATATTTATTTATTTTATTTATTTATTTATATATTTATTAGTTGTTTCACAGCAGTTTACAACGTAAAATGAAAACATATTAAAACAAATTGTGAAATGCCAATATATATCACGGTTTTCACGGTTAAGCTATTCTCAGGCTCTTACATATGGAAAACTTTTTGACGTAAGAAAATATGTGCAAATGATAAATATGTATAGAAAAAAATAGTGAAATATTTACCAACATTTTAAACTTTATTAGATAGGTACTACCACCTCTCCTAATTGATCCTGCCGGTAATGAACTTATATTTTAAATATAATTCAGATATCTCACAGTCTAACAGATAGGTACTCGTAGATGACAGATATAACACAAATTGCACAAATTCTCGCAAATCAAACCGCTTTCTGTCAGCCGAGCTAGAGTTCTAGTATAAGTAAAGTATACTTATGAGTGTTTATTTTAATTTAACATCCGTTTCTTACATCATCATGTCATGACAAGTGAAATGAAATCTAGAAATGTAATTAGTGTTATAGCTAGTCTACTTTCTAAACTAACTAATTCAATCATTGAAACTTTTATGAGTAGTAGCGACTTGTGACAAAAACCATTTTGTATTAATTTGGGAAATCGCCGAATTGTGCAAAGTTCTTTAAACCCGCAAACACGGCCGTCAGTGCGCAATCACAGTCTAGTCTCGGACTCCGGAGCTGAAATATAGTATTGCAAGTGAAACAACAGTCCCAATAACGTACCTGTTGTAATTAAAGTAGTATCTCCGGTATCAGCATAAATTGTTGCACTCTAATCTCAAGTAGAATCCACCATTGTACCAGCCAGTCACTTTTGAAGGAAATCTTCACTTCTGTCACCGTCACAACTAAACAAATTACTTAATTAAAAAGTACACACGGTTCCCGCCGAAAACTACGAATGCATTCGAAAAAAGTTTATTATCGTTATCAGCGCGATCTCAACGGCCGCGCGTAATCCGGACACCGGCGACACCCGAGTGGGCCTTTACGGGCGAGTGCACTCGACGCAATTATACGAGAAATATTTTAAATTAAAGAGAGCGGATTTCGAATGCAATCTGTCGGCGGGAGGCGTGAGTACCTGAGCGGGCGGCGACAGTGGCGGCGAGAGAGGCGAGCGCGGGCCGACTGTCCGGGAGACTGGTGGCTGCTGACCGCGCGGCAGCGGCGGCTGACACCACGACCGACGGGGGAGATATCAATATGCTACGCTCACCCCAATGCATTATGAGACCCTACAACGAAAGTCACATCGTAGCATACTGGGTAACGCTTACCAATCCGCATCGAACTAGCCGAAAGATACGACGGACGATATAAAGTCAATTTGTGCTTTGGTAGATTCAAGTTCTAGGCCCTCTATGTAGTTGTCACCGTAAGTTGTAGTCAAATATCATAGTAGTCATATATATATAGTGCCATCAACCATCGATATCGTTCGAAAATCTTTGGGACCCAGACGTTGATATAGAATATAGAACATGCAGTAAGGACTATTCTACCATATGACATGGCACGAGTGGCCTTGCAGTACCTGAATATAGCTCGCGTATCTACAGGGTGTAACAGAAAGGTGTAGTCATATTTGAGGGGGTTGTTAGGGAGACCATTCTGAGCAACTTTTACTATGAAACTAATTTGATCAGAGCAAATTGAATTTTCACTTCTCTACACCCTGTATACAATTTAGCTGACCGCCCGGACCAAAACTTATGGAGCAATGAAAAATATAGTTGCTCTGATCAAATCGGTTTCACAGTAAAAGTTGCTCAGAATGGTCTCCCTAACAACCCCCTCAAATATGACTACACCCTTCTGTTACACCCTGTATAGTCCTATGCGTAGCAAATAAAGTTGGTATTCAAAGCCCTGAACGGATGTTCTGAAACATGCGGTAGAGATTTAGTATCACGTCGAAAATGTGTGGATATGGCAAGGTAAATATAAGAGATGTAACACATAGGTACTGATTCTAATTGATTGATTATTTTCGGAGTATTTAGGGCCCAATAAAAGTCAAACTACTGGACCAATTAGTATTTAGGGCCCAATAAAAGTCAAACTACTGGACCAATTAGTATTTAGGGCCCAATAAAAGTCAAACTACTGGACCAATTAGTATTTAGGGCCCAATAAAAGTCAAACTACTGGACCAATTTGTATTTAAGGCCTAATAAAAGTCAAACTACTGGACCAATTAGTATTTAGGGCCCAATAAAAGTCAAACTACTGGACCAATTAGTATTAAGGGCCCAATAAAAGTCAAACTACTGGACCAATTAGTATTTAGGGCCCAATAAAAGTCAAACTACTGGACCAATTAGTATTTAGGGCCCAATAAAAGTCAAACTACTGGACCAATTAGTATTTAGGGCCCAATAAAAGTCAAACTACTGGACCAATTAGTATTTAGGGCCCAATAAAAGTCAAACTACTGGACCAATTAGTATTTTTTCATACTTTTTCATATTCTTTATTGCACAGTAACTTAATAATAAAACTTAAATAACATAATAGTGCGCAAAGGCGAGCTTATCTCTTAAAAGAGATTTCTACCAGCAAACCTATTTTGTTTTTTAACGACGCGAAGTTTTGTTGTCTTGGATTTTCTAATATGTACTGTTTTTTTACAATTTAAGACTGTTTTCGAATTAAACGTGAAAAACTGGAAAAAGACTCAAAATATTGCGGTCCCCCGCCCCCATGTTTCCACAAGCTTTATTTGTTCGGGAGATTGGGTGTAGCTATACTGAATGAACACAAACAACATCCTAAAGTTTCTTTAAATTCAGAATATCCTCGAGATAATGTACCGATTAAAATCTCTGACGGCGCTCTGGCCAAGTTGTTTTCCGGCCATTATACCTCGCTGTATCGCAATGCTGATGCGTTGAGCGAAGAATTATTTTTGAACCTAGAAAATAAATAAGGGTTAACTTATTATTTATAGAGATAAGTTTTATGAGATAAATATAAAAACTTAGTAACAAAAATACTGATACAATTGACTTTTTTTTAAGCAGCCGTAATTGTGTCCCACTGCTGGGCAAAGGCCTCCCCCTCCTGAATCCACACGTCCCTGGACTGAGCCACCTCCGGCCACCCCGGCAGGAACTTATCGAGGTCGTCCCGCCGTCTCCGTGTAGGCCTGCCCCTACGCCCCGGTAGCCATCCTGTGGCACCCATTCACTGACATGGCCGGCCCCATTCCACTTTAGCTTGGCGGTCTGTGTCCCCACATCAGCGTCAGATCATCAGCAAAAAAAACATTTGAGTTTGTAGTTATTTTAGGTAGTTCATTCATATGGAAGAGTAGGGGGCCTAGTACACTCCCTTGAGGCACACCAAAGGATACAATCATTGGTTTAGAGCAGTATTTCATTTCTTCTTTATTGTCAGTGCAAATTTTGTTGATTTGAATTATTTGTTTTCTATCAGTTTGGTACGATTGTAACAGTGCTGAAATGTTTGCTCTAACTCCGTTTGATTCTAGTTTTCTCAGAAGAGTAGGGTGGTCAACAAAATCTAAGGCCTTTGTTAGGTCCATATACAACGCCGAGACTGGTACTCTGTTGTCCATGTTCGTAGATACTTTAAGAGGGAAATCATATCTGACCATGTCTATTGTAAATTTCGCATATATTTCGTTTATATTATTGCACTAAAAGACAAAACACAAAAAGATACAGAGAAGGAATGTACAAAAGCAAGCTTATCTCTAAAAAGAGATCTCTTCCAGCAAACCCAGGATAGACAGATAATATTAAATACAGAACAGGTAGGCCTATGTGCTCAAATAAGTGAAAAATAAAAATAAATAAATCATATTACTAATCTGAATATACTACATAAAGTACATGAATACTATATATATTTATATATAAACCTAAATAAAAATATAATCAAGATATAATAAAGCCATCATGTGATTTGATTACGAATAAAAATCAGTCTTAATTCAAATATTTCATTTAATAAAAACTAAATACCAATGAGTATAACTGGATTAATACCTTGATAACATACTTTTGTTTATAAAACGTATCTGCTTATGTAAATAATTGATTATTTCGTTTCTCCACTTTTTCCTAAGCACTTTCGTCGAAATAGCCGTCCAGTTGTGTACTAATCTGTAAACAAAGAAACACTTGTTGATTTAAAATGACTCCTCTCAGCCGGGTTCAAACTCTGGTCTTCTCACATGGGGGCAGAGCCTCGAGCCTTAATGAAACAAGTCAGAAAAGTGGATTATGGCGACATTTGTGTTATTTGAAAGCGAAAGATGCCGGCCATAATAACGTATACAGGGTGTAACAGAAGGGTGTAGTCATATTTTAGGGGGTTGTTAGGGAGACCATTCTGAGCAGCTTTTACCATGCAACCGATTTGATCAGAGCAACTTTATTTTTCATTGCTCCATATGTTTTGGTCCAGGCGGTCAGCTGATTTGTATAGAGATGTGAAAAAATGATTTGTATGGGTAGGATTTATATCCTGTATCCTTTGCTTAGCTAAGCGGCAAACAAAACTGTCATTCATTCAGTTGTCATTTTTGACACTTTCCCCATGTTCCGAGTCACGCCATAATCGATTACAGCGTCTACGATGCCATCGTTTTGTATCGCCAAAGCTGACTCGGAACGTCTTCGTAGACGGTGTAATCGATTGTGGCGTGACTCGGAACAGGGGGCTGTTGACATTGACGGGACAGAACAGTGTTGCCACAATAAATTATTATTCTGGGTGGCAGTTTTATTTCTAAATAATAATTATTTTTAAATCACAAAAACTAAAAAACGGCGGTTTTAAAAAAATATCATGATATATATTTAGAATCCATAAATATTCTTCTGTCTAAGAAAAAGTATGTACACATCTCCTTTCCGTAAGATTTCTTCTAAGGTACTCGTTACTCGACTTTCTATGTAGGGTTTCCATTTCCTAGCCTTACAGGACTTTTATAATTTTTTTTTTTGGTAAATGGTAGGTACACTTAAAAATGGTGGCTGACTGCTGCCATAACTAGGATAATAATATAAATTCCTCTTACACACAACTACTACCTACATACTTTACACAATCAGTGTCGACTAACCAAGGCCAGCACCAAGTTGGCTGATACGATATTCCGCAGACGTCCCGCTTTGACGAAAAAAATAAATGGTTTTGGCTATACTTGAGTTGTACATACAAACAGTTGTGCAAACGACATAAAAGATTTAAATTTACAACCGTTTAAAAATAAATTATTCCATCTGCTCAGTAAAAAATGCTACTACAAAACTCCTACCTAAATTATAAATCTCTATACTCCTAATATTTTGTAATTAAGTTTGACATTTTTAATTTGTAATAATAAATGTGTAATCTAATCTAATAATATGTATAAATGTTCTAACAATATGTAGGTACTTAGAAAAAAGTATTCATACACCACTTTACTGGTAGGACATAGCAGTAATAAAATTTATTAAGTGTAACCTATGTTCATGAAATAAACGATTCTATTCTATTTGTGAGGAGTAACATTTGTACTCACGCCATGGTTTCAGTTAACATACTTAGGTGGCGCTAATCTTAGAATAAATCCTATACATCTTAGCACCATCTCGCGGTATTTGCAATTTTTCGATGGTGCTGCACCAAGCGATAATGGCCTTGAACTAAAGAAGCTTGCGTAGAATCTCAGTTTACACCGGTGGCATATTTTGTTCCAGGTGGTCTTGACCTCGAACTAATAACGAATAATGTAAGAGACATCTCCTGCGATTTGGGAGGCGACACGAACTATACCAACTAAACTAATTAAAATTGTGTGTTTGAAAATGGAATCTGTGGCCACCGCGCAAGAGCTGTCGGATTTGAAGGTTGTCAGTGTAATGTATGTATAGAGGGTAGTGTAAAAACAAGCTTGTTGGATCTGGCAGTTGAATAAACCACGTCATACAAGTATTGATTGTGTTGTAATTAATTCGCATATATAACATTTGGCGACGATTAAATCACCTACGAATCAGTGTAGAAGCGGTATAATTAGTATCGTAACATGGCTCACGGATTAATTGGCGGAAATCTTAAGTTCGACCATCGGTATCAAGAGTGGTCGACGTTCAAGCAGCGGCTATCTCAGTTTTGTATCGCGAATGGCATCACAAAGGAAGAAGATACAGGAAATATCAAACGACGTGCAATATTGCTCACATCATTGGCAGACGAAACGTTCAAGATTGCAAGTAATATTGTGTTTCCTCATGAACTGGACACCTGTGACTATGACACGTTGATCGGGCATTTTGACAAGCATTTCACATCAAAACGTTGTGCGTTTGCGGAAAGGTATGCCTTTTCAAAAGCAATGCAGCTACCAGAAGAAAGCATTCCTGATTGGGCAGCTAGGGTACGTAGTTTGGCCCAATATTGTGAATTCAAATCGGAGCTGGATACAGTGCTAAGAGATCGATTCGTCATCGGATTGGACCATGTTAAGGAACGGGAACGTCTCTTCTCAGAAGATGTAAACATATTGACATTCTCCAAAGCAGTGGAACTGGCTCAAGCAGTTCGCTGTGCTCGTACAGCAGCTAATCGCAACAACAGTGAAGCTAAAGGAAGTTCATCATCGCGGGACAGCGGCGGTGAGTCATCCACCGGGCCAGAAGTTTTTGCAATGGAGCGGCGACAAGTTAGGGCGAACGCACCAGTTATCGACACGGCTACGGGAGAAAAGAAGAAATGTGCAGTATGTGGCTATAACAATCATGAAACAATTATGTGCAGATTTACAAGCTATAAATGTAAAAAGTGTGGACAAAAAGGACATCTTAGACGAATGTGTCCCCAAAAAGGAGCCGTTAAGAATTCTCACTTTCTGACAGAGGATATATTGGAGGATTTAGAGGGTAACGTACAATGTCACAACATCAAGTGTGTTAATGGACGACCTTTGTTACAAGCTGTACGATTAAACAAATTGTCCATACATTGCGAAATTGATAGTGGCAGTGCCGTGTCTGCCATGTCTGAAAAATGTTTTAAGCAGAATTTCGTAAACCAAACATTAGCGGCTTGTGATAGCATCTTGCACACATATGATGGTAAAGCTATAGAACCATTAGGATGTTTCAATGTAACAGTTGGTTACGAAAACAGTACAGGAATAATTAAAATGTACGTTATTAGGTATCAGGGTAAGTGTCCTCCAGTACCAATATTAGGAAGAGATTTTATGACAAAATTTGGTTTAGGAATCAGTAAAGTCCATTTTTGTTCCGATGAAAAAGTGATTAGGAAAAGGGAATCCACTGAGATTGGACTAAGTAACATGTTTCCAAAAGTATTTTCTGATGAGTTAGGAAAATTTAATAAATTTAAAGTAGACCTAACATTAAAGTCAGATGCCAAACCAATATTTTTTAAACCAAGGCCAGTCCCTTTTGCACTAAAGTCAAAGGTTGACGAAGCTCTTGACAAAATGGTATCCTTGGGAATTTTGGAGCAAGTCAGATATTCTGAATATGCGACTCCTATTATGCCTGTTCTAAAACCAAATGGCACAGTAAGGTTATGTGGTGATTATTCTGTAACCTTAAATAAAGTGTTGCATATTGACCAGTATCCTCTTCCGAGAATAGAAGAATTATTTTCTAAGCTCCATGGTGGAGAGGAGTTCACTAAATTAGATCTGTCAATGGCCTATTTACAGTTAGAGCTATCAGAGGAATCACAGATGTTAACCTGTATCAATACCCATCGAGGTTTATATAAATTTAACCGTTTAGTGTACGGACTTTCATCAGCACCCGCGGTTTTCCAAAAAACGATTGAAAAAGTTCTATCGGGCATTGACGGGGTATGTACCTTTTTAGACGATGTTTTAGTGACGGGACCTAATAGAGAAACGCACGTAAAAAGATTAAAACAGGTTTTAGAAAGATTTCAAGACGCAGGATTAACCTTACAAAAAAGTAAATGCGAGTTTTTCAAAGAGTCGGTTGAGTATTTAGGCTATAAAATTGATAAGCACGGTCTACACACTGCACCCGAAAAAGTTAAAGCTATCAGGGATGCAAAAGCTCCTAAAAATGTGTCAGAATTAAAGTCATTTCTTGGTATGGTTAATTATTACAGAGCGTTTGTTCCAAACATGTCAAGTTTGTTGAATCCGTTACACAAGTTGTTGAAAGATAAGGTGAAATGGGAATGGTTGAGTGAACAACAGGAAGTTTTTGAACAAGTTAAGAAAGAATTAGAGTCAGAAAGAGTGCTAGCTCACTATAATCCCGACTTGCAGACAATTTTATCGGTTGATGCCGGGCCAAAGGGATTAGGGGCAGTTTTGGGTCAAGTGCAGGCAGATGGATCGGAAAGAGTAATTTGCTTCGCCTCACGGTCTCTGACTAAAAGTGAACAGTCTTATTCCCAAATTCAAAAAGAGGCAACCGCCATCATTTTTGGAGTAAAAAAGTTCCATCAATATTTGTATGGAAGAAGTGATCCATTCATATTAAAGACGGATCATAAACCGTTGTTGACAATTTTTGGCAATAAAAAGGGTATTCCTGAAATGGTAGCAAATCGGTTGCAAAGATATGCCATATTCTTAACTGCATATAATTTTAGCATACAGTATATACGCAGCGCCGATAATGTTGCTGATTATCTGTCGCGGTCCACAACTGACTCGTTTACCCTGCAAAACTCGAGCGCAGGCGAAAACGAAACGTTCGAATCAACGTTGTCAACAATGCCAACGGTTCCAACAACTGCTAGCAATAGCAAGTGTCAGCTAGAAAGGAATTGTTATTCGTATTTACATTTTATTGCAAGTGAGGAGAGTGAAATACCAATAACAATTAATCAAATAATGGAGTGCCTTCGACAAGATAGTGTGTTGTCGAAAGTGTGTGAGTTTGTTATCAGTGGATGGCCGCGTAAAGTGACTGATGAAAGTCTATTGCCATTCTTTAGATGCCGCATGCAGTTAAGTTTGGAGAATGGTTGCCTAATGCGCGGGCATAAAGTAGTTATTCCTGCTGTACTAAAGGAAAAAATGCTAAATGAATTACATTCATCTCATTTTGGGGTGGTAAAGACCAAAAGTGAAGCTCGAGCACGATTCTGGTGGCCTGGAATAGACCAAGACATAGAAACGAAGGTTGGTAGTTGTTCTATCTGTTGTGAATTGCGTAGTGATCCTCCAAGGGCTCCGCTAGCTACTTGGCCGTATCCCTCACGACCATGGGAACGTGTGCATATAGATTTACTGAGTGTAATAGGGAAGACATATATGGTAGTGATAGATGCACACTCAAAATGGCTTGAGTGCTTCTTGTTACAGGGGGTAGCTGGGTCAGAAAAAGTAATAGAGAAATTAACAGACTTGATGGCCAGGTTTGGTATAATGGAAACTTTAGTTTCTGATAATGCTTCAATATTTACATCGGCCTTGTTCCAAAAGTTTTGCAAGGCAAATTGCATCAAGCATTTAACTATAGCGCCTTATCACCCAGAATCAAACGGCCAAGCAGAAAATTCTGTTAGGAATGTTAAGAAAGCTATCAAATGTTTGGTTACAGATACGAGTTCACAGTATTTGTTGAAGGTAAAATTAAACAAATACTTACTGGACTATCGCAATTCTGTTCATGGCAGCACGGGACTGACACCGTCACAATTGATGTTTGGTCGGCTATTGCGTTGTCGATTGGATTTTATCAAACCTAAGGTAAATGAATTGTCCTCCAATACATCCTTGTCTGATAAGGCTAAAGAAAATGTTATATCGAAACAGATCTCACAATGTGAAAACTATGGTGGAAAACGGAAGCTAGCATTTAATCAAAATGATGCTGTATTAGTTAAGATATTTTATAAGAATGGAAACAAACATTCTTGGATGCAAGGAGTTGTGATAGAAGATATTGGTTCTCGTATGTTTCTTGTATTCCTTCCATCCTTGAACAAGGCTGTGAGAAAACATGTGGACCAAATAGTTCCTTTCAAAGGAGTCCCAGTAGATAGAGAGAGTTCCAAAAATACAACTACAGATTACAGTTTTGTTAACGTTGGATCAGATGAAGAAGGAGGAACCCGTCTCAGGGAAGACAGAGAACCTATACAGAGAGATGTACTGTCTCCAGTAGCAGCTCAAAATGATACAATCAACTCTGCCACGGGATCAAGTTCCTATGACACTGGAAGTGGAAATGATGAAACTGAGAGAGGAGATGGTGCTTGGGAACCACCGATTACTTCAAGGATTCTCGATGAAGAACTTCAGAGAAATATAACTCTGAGACCTAGAAATAAGAAATAGTTATGTATTTTATATACTATTGGTGAAGGGATGTAATGTATGTATAGAGGGTAGTGTAAAAACAAGCTTGTTGGATCTGGCAGTTGAATAAACCACGTCATACAAGTATTGATTGTGTTGTAATTAATTCGCATATATAACAGTCAGTTTAGTGCCTTTAGTTCCTCTAGTTTAGTGGTTTAGACACCTCCCAAATAGCCCACATTGTTACCTCGAGCGGGCTGTACTTGATGTACTTGTGCGGGTTCTTGGAGAAGGGCAGCGCGGCGTACTGGTCGTGCAGGCTGCTGTAGGGCGGCAGCAGCGCCCCCTTGTTGGCGCGCTTCAGCGCCTCGCGCAGCTCCGTGTCGGGCACCGCGTAGCCGCGCTGCGACTTTGTGCACTCCTCGAACTCGCGGTTGAACGACTGCAAAACAAACGGTGCGGCTCAGTGTAGGTAGCAGGAAAACAAACGGTGCGGCTCAGTGTAGGTAGCAGGAAAACAAACGGTGCGGCTCAGTGTAGGTAGCAGGAAAACAAACGGTGCGGCTCAGTGTAGGTAGCAGGAAAACAAACGGTGCGGCTCAGTGTAGGTAGCAGGAAAACAAACGGTGCGGCTCAGTGTAGGTAGCAGGAAAACAAACGGTGCGGCTCAGTGTAGGTAGCAGGAAAACAAACGGTGCGGCTCAGTGTAGGTAGCAGGAAAACAAACGGTGCGGCTCAGTGTAGGTAGCAGGAAAACAAACGGTGCGGCTCAGTGTAGGTAGCAGGAAAACAAACGGTGCGGCTCAGTGTAGGTAGCAGGAAAACAAACGGTGCGGCTCAGTGTAGGTAGCAGGAAAACAAACGGTGCGGCTCAGTGTAGGTAGCAGGAAAACAAACGGTGCGGCTCAGTGTAGGTAGCAGGAAAACAAACGGTGCGGCTCAGTGTAGGTAGCAGGAAAACAAACGGTGCGGCTCAGTGTAGGTAGCAGGAAAACAAACGGTGCGGCTCAGTGTAGGTAGCAGGAAAACAAACGGTGCGGCTCAGTGTAGGTAGCAGGAAAACAAACGGTGCGGCTCAGTGTAGGTAGCAGGAAAACAAACGGTGCGGCTCAGTGTAGGTAGCAGGAAAACAAACGGTGCGGCTCAGTGTAGGTAGCAGGAAAACAAACGGTGCGGCTCAGTGTAGGTAGCAGGAAAACAAACGGTGCGGCTCAGTGTAGGTAGCAGGAAAACAAACGGTGCGGCTCAGTGTAGGTAGCAGGAAAAATTACGCATCGAAAAAGTATTCCAATTTAAATGTCAGTGGCTCTTATGTACAATGAAATGAAATGAAATATTTTTATTGTGTTGTTTCCTAATTATAATTGTGGCTCTAACTCCCAAACTAGGGCGAGCTGTGTGTCAGGAGCTAGAGGCCATACGGAACATAGCTTAGTATTTATAACATTGTTGTTAATTACTTTCTTAGTTATAATTACTTACAAAGGCAAAGTTAAAGTTAAGGCAAAGTTGAGGCATAATTTAAAAACAAAAAACAAAAATGTCGGTTTATTTCATCTGAACTCCAATAGTTTTTCGATCTGGTAAATATTCCTGCTTGCCTTTGTTTCTATGGTTGTTTTCATTCGATTTATATTCTAAAAATCGGAAATTAATGATTTGTTTAACACTTTTATGGAGATCGGGATCCATTGTCGGGACCTCCTTACTTTAAGAACTCTACAACCACAATGCAGCAATAAATAATTTGGAATTGGAATTGAGATGCACATGTTTTACTTAATTTCACTTTAATTTCTTGCGAAAAAAATGCGTGATATTCGCCGGGACCCTCTCCCCAAAGTGAGTTTAGATGAGATTCAGCTCGACCCCCTCCCCCCCTAAACACCTCACGTAATTAATGGACGCCCCCTAATGAAATCGTTCATTCACTCACCGCGAACTTGTCCTTCAATATCTGGCGGTCCTTGTCTCGCAGCCGGCCCGGCTGTATGGGCTCGTCCAGTGTCGCGTGAGAGATCAGCTTGTTCCAGCTGACGAGAAACAAGGAAGGATGTTGGTAATAACCAGTATTAGGAGGCCTCTTACGGCCGTTTTCAATAATCTTTCTACCCTCAATCTACATGATAGATGGGTCTTTGACATAAGTTCCATAGCGCAACTGTCAAATCGAACTCCATAATAATTCAGTTTGAATATGTAATTTATTCAATTAAAACTGAATTATCTCAGAAACGATTTGATCTACTATTTACGACAATTTATCAAAGTACATTTTGTTGTTGTAATTGCATTCTCTATCGATAGACATATGTTTTATAGGTTTACACGAAAAAGCGACTTTCAAGGGTATGCAACCCAGCCAGTATCCCAGGCACCATACAAAAATGATCGAAGTTCTTTATACAAGGTGTAAATGAATTAACGCAAAATGAGAAACCATTTTGTTAGGGACATCATTCTGAGCAACTTTCACTTTGAAACCGATTTGATCAAAGCAACTTTATTTTTCACTTCTCCGTACAAATCAGCTGACCCACTCAGGCCAAAATGTACTGGGATTAATTCGTTTACACCTTCTATATGAGCACATAGGCCTACCTGTTCTGTATTTTATTTTTCTCTGTCCATCCTGGGTTTGATGGAATAGATCTCTTTTTAGAGATAAGCTTGCCTTTGTAATTTTGTGTTTCTACTTTTTTAAGCAAAAAATATATACGAAATATCCGGACAGGTTACCTCTGTAGGTAGCTGTGTCGGTACTCGTTCATCATGTCCGTGTAATTGGCCTCACAGTCGGGCTCGGCCAGCGACAGCACCGAGAGCAGGTTACTGCCTTGCTCGGGACGAAGGTGCTAAGGTATAACATACATAATCAGTTAAGTTTACTGTGTAATAATAAATAATGTGTGCATCCCAAACTGACACAAATCAGTTTGGGATGCACACAGTGGAAGTCGCCCTCGATTACTATCAGATACTATGTCGCCAACACTCACACCATCAAATCGTAAACTACAAAGGAATCTTGAACATGATTGGCCGTAGCATTTCACTGTTTTTTTTTTATTATTCCGTGGGTATGCAATCCCCTTTGTGGGAGTGAGATAGAGTGAAAAGTAGCGCGGGACAGACAGGGACATAGACATGTGTCAAGATAGCATTCTCTCTCTGGCCAGAGTGTAAGAGCTTTTACAGATGTCAGTCAGTCTGCAGTCGACTGCAGCGTTAAGGGATGATTTATATTAGACCGGGTCATGCACGGCGTTTGAGACGTTGCATACATTTAGCCCCGTCCACGATTCGCCCCGGTCTTATATAAATCATACCTAAAACGTGTCGACGACGACGGCAGAAGTGGTACGATAGGTATATATTGTGTTTTTTTTCTCTCCAGCCGGGATTCGAACCTGTGACCTCTGGCTTGCGAAACACGGCCTCGAGAACAACACCACTGAGGTCGTCAGCTCGAGCTCTTAATCCACGAACGACATCGCTTTTCTTAAAATTTGTCAAGCGTTTTGGGCTAATTCGCATGTATTTGTATTTGTATTTTATCTATTTATTTGCATCAGCGCACACACACACAATATAAAACATAGAAGTTACTTAGCGCTAAACAAAATAACATATAAAACATGCTAGCGAAATGGTCAAACATACATATAACATACACTCGAAAAACATTTCCCTCCTTCTGGTGCAGTCGTGTTAAAGTGTAGCGACGTTTGTCTAGTGATAAAGATACAAGAATAGCCTTATTAACGTAGAAACATGAGTTACTCTATGGTAGGAACTAGGAACTCACCGATAGCAAATGATTGATGTTATTCAGTAGGAATATCGCCTTTAGCGCGTCGGGATACTGCTCGCTTTTGCTTCTCAGTTGCGAGTTTAATTGAGCTAATACTTTGCCTGCAAATAACAAAACAATATTCTGATAACACGATTTGAACTAAGCTTTTATTCTACCAATAAAAGACGACCTCTGTGGCGCAGCGGTTGCGCATCTGCCTACCATGCGAGAAGTCCCGGGTTAAAATCCCGGCTGGGGACAATGAAAAAACCCCAGGTCTTGGATGTTTACATGTTTATGAAGTCGCTGTTTCTGGTTCCCACGAAACAGGGTATCCTAGTGTGGGGCCAGAAGCAATGTATGTGCCTATATGTAAATGTTTATGTTTATTCCTTTTAGAAGTTACTAGTGGTATTTGCGAATCGAAACCATGCCACATAGAAATAGAAACGGCATTTGTATGGGGCACTTCCGTGTTCAGATGACACATTAAGCTGTAGTTTCAAGCTACTATCGCTACTCGGTGGTAGTAGTCGTAAAGCTGGGTCAAAGGCCTTAACAGGGTAGCAGAGCATACAAGGAGTAAATGAATTAACGCAAAATGAGAAACTACTTTGTTAGGGACATCGTTCTGAGCAACTTTCATTATGAAACCGAGTTGATCAAAGCAACTTTATTTTTCCCTTCTCCATACAAATCAGCTGACCCACTCAGGCCAAAATGTACTGGGAAGTGAAAAATAAAGTTGCTCCGATCAAATCAGTTTCATAATGAAAGTTGCTCAGAATGATATCCCTAACAAAGTAGTTTCTCATTTTGCGTTAATTCGTTTACACGTTGTATAAACTTAGTACGTGTATCGGTGTAGTCCCTTTTCCACCCCCTGTCTGTCCCCCAGGTGGGGACAACGGAACGTCATTTTTTTCCGTGCCGTTGTCCCCCACCTCCGATAAGGTTAACTTCTAACAGGTTGGCCACAAGACCGACGACGTCTCCGCACCAACCCGCAAATTCTTACACTTATCCAGATAAAGGCCTGTGCCGCTGGGTGTACACGAGTCTTACTCACGCATGTAGATGGACAGCATAACTGCATCCCTGTCTTGGGCTCCCAGGATCTGACTCGCCGCTCGCGTATACGCCGGTTGGGTGGCCAACGCGGGCCCTAGAATAAAACAATTATTATGATTCATTACACCGCAATGTCAATATTCATCTTTGTGCACATATGTAGGTCTATCTTTTGTTAATTAATCCTGTCCATCCCAGGTTTGCTGGAAGATATCTCTTATTAGAGATAAGCTCGCGTTTTTCCCGTTATTAAGTGTCTGTATTCTGTTTTTGTGCAATGAAGTATAAGTAAAGCATGTCATACCAATTTTTCGGCCTCAGAAATATGTCATACCAATTAAATGCTGTATTTATTTATAGCACATGGCCCGGCTTTTGGCTCTTTTATGCTCCTTGGCCCGGCTTTCAGCCTCGCGAGTCTGGTACGTGGTGAGGTAGCCAGTCGGTCGTCGACACCACAGAGGCACTTCCCAGAAAGCTTGTTTTCCTCGGTGGGGACATTAAGACTACATTTGGGTTAAACTTTCCATGAGCCATATCCAAAACCGTTCAGCTGTTATTGCCTCATTGAATATCAAATGACAGTCTAACTTGAATCCAACTGGAAACTTATATCCCTCTCTCCTCTCAGGATTACTTACCCAGCGTGTGCACATGTTCTGCCAACTGATGCAACAAGACCAACGAGGACTTAGTGAGTTGCTGAAGACTTGAATCTCTCTCTCCTGTCAGGATTACTTACCCAGCGTATGCACATGTTCTGCCAACTGATGCAGCAGCGCGAGTGAGGACACGGTGAGTTGGTGCACGGTGCCGTCGACCGGGGGGGCGCTGGTGTCGCTGCGGAGGCCTTCCAGCCAGTCGTCGAGGGCGCCAAGACACTGAAACGTTTTACTGTGTGTATTCTGTTTATCTATACAACCGTACAGGTAAGTTGACTAAAGGTACTCACACGAATGACTCAGGAACAAGCTGCCAAGTGCCATTATTATAGGCAGTCCGTCACTCGGAATATTTAAAAGTCGGTTGAAAGAACACTACCTTTCTCTTCCATATTAAATTTATTATATTATAATATTATATTTAGCCTATATCATCGGGAATCGGCCCAGGAGCGCGATGCATGGAAACGGGGAAGAGAGGCCTTTGCCCAGCAGTGGGATGATGATATTAAATTTAAGTATTTTTATTTATGTATGTTATATTTCCTATTTACATCTATTAATTCTGGTATCTATGTACATATTTGTATGTAGTTTATATTTTTTTTTTTTTTATTTTACGTATTTCATGTTGTACACTTGGATCTACCTATTGTTGATTTATTTCTCCTTTCCATCCTGGGTTTGCTGGAAGAAATCTCTTGATAGAGATAAGCTCGCCTTTGTACATGTTTTTTCCATTTTTAATTGTCATAATTTATTGGTTTGTGTGCAATGAAGTATATTGAATGCAATTTCACTATGTATACAGTGTGGGCTATTCTTGAGGTGTCAAAACCACTAAACTAGAGGAACTAAAGGCACTAAACTGACAACCTTCAAATCCGACAGCTCTTGCGCGGTGGCCATAGATTCCATTTTCAAACTCACCATTTTAATTAGTTTAGTTAGTATAGTTCGTGTCGCCTCGGGAATCGCAGGCAGTATGTATAAACCTCGAATTAAGTAAACAATTGGCAGTAACAGTCCCGGCTGCGGACAAAAAAAAACCCCCAGGTCTTGGATGTTTACATGTTTGTGATGTCGCTGTTTCTGGTGCCCACGACACAGGGTATCCTAGTGTGGGGCCAGAAGCAATGTATGTGCCTGTACATAAATGTTTTAAATTACAAGCTGATCGACTTGTGCAGTTCAATCAATTAGATTCAATTTCTTAACAATGGCGGTCTAACAAACAGGTTAATTTCGCCAATGTCACGTGTTTTGTAGATTTAACTGTATTTGGTCAGGGCCTCAAGTCCCGTACCGCTACAGCCTCCCAGTGGTGTAGCGATTGCTTCAAAAATACAGAAAATGACACAATCGGTAGTCCGGTAAACAAAAATGGCCGCCTTCGACGCTATCGGCTTCTCAACAGCATTGGCGTGGCAAATTGGAAGTCCCGTGTGCTAATGGCTCCACGGTGGCTGTGGCAAGGCAGTGGCTGTCAAAATTGATATTCTGCAGCAATACGTATAACGAAAACCAAAGACAAACCGATCGATCGATCGATTATAGAGGACAGTGGCAAAGTAATCTGTGGTGGAGGGTGTGTTTGTGTCTGTGTGTCATTGCTAGAGCCATTCTGTTGATGTTCTGTTGATGTTCTGTTGATATTCTATTGAATGTAACAGTGGACTAACACGGCTGGCAACTAATAGCCATTGTATAGCCGTATTATGTCGATGGCGTGGCGATGGCTTGAAACTTTAGAGACTTGACACCCAGGATGTTGGTGTTGACTTGTTTATCGTTAGAGTACCTGGGAAGTAAGTGAAGGGCTATAGGTACCAAGTATTTCCGTCAGACGTGAGACGAGCAACTTCCTCCCCGATTTGTGCAGTTGTGCCACAGGGTGCTCATCCCATACAAATTAGAATTAGTAACCCTTCGTAAAAAAGAGATGGTTCGAGGAGTAAGATTTGTACTTTAAACGCCATGGTTTCAGTTAACATACTTAGGTGGCGCTAATCTTAGAATAAATCCTATATATCTTAGCGCCATCTCGTGGTATTTACAATTTTTCGATGGTGCTGCACCAAGCGATAATGGCCTCGAACTAAAGAAGCTTCCGTAGCATCTCAGTTCACGCCAGAGTCATATTTTTTTCTAGGTGGTCTATCTGTATTCGTATATTATAGTATCTGTGGCTGTACTTACTTGCAGCTGGCAAGCGGCGCGTATCGGCTGATAGAGCTTAGCCGCGGGGTCGCTCGCGCGCTCCAACTCGCCCGTCAGTCGGGTCAGTCGGGCGAGCAGCGACCAGCCGCCGCCCGCGCCCGCGCCGCTGCAGCGAGCGGCGAGGCGCCGGTAGCGGGAGCAGGCACGCTGTGCGAAATAATCAGGGATCGGAATTGAGGTGTGAATTTACCTAAAGTTTGCAGTGAGACATAACATGGAGCTGTTACAACCACTTGAGTTGAACCGGTTAAATTTCGGGGTTTTTGTTTAACCGGTTATTATATATTTTTTAGTTTTACATGTTCCTTACATTTGAAACACCGAACCTATAAACATTTATAAGATAGAAGGAGTCTAGGATGTTCGAGAAAGTTCTGTAACAACACGGAACTCCACTTGCGCTAGTAGATTACGGATATTTCTCTATATAACTCAGTGATGATCACTTAATGATGGTTCGTAAAAATTAAGAAGTTATTGGTTTCGTTCAATTATCGTGTAACCAAAGGATATCAAAATAAGTCGGATAATATTAGCAGACTTATTTTTTGGTTACACGATAATACTTCTTTTTCCGGATCATCATTGAGCGATCATCACTGAGTTAGCGAATAAGGGGGCTGATTATATGACAATTCTCACCCTCTACCTCTCAGAAATATTCCTACAACACTGCTAAACTTGGACTTAAAACGTGTATACCTCAACATCCTGCGTCAATATCACGAAGCAGTCCTTCATGACTTGCTGCGTCAGACTCGTCAGGCGCGGCATCGGCACCAGCCCCAGAAGATACCTCTGCTCCGCGCGGACCAGCCTACATAGAGCCGCGGCCACGGAGCCACAGCATTCGCACTCCCACTCTTCTAGTAATTCGCTGCCGGGCTCTTCGGAGTCTGGTGGGGAAAGTTGCTGGTTTATTGTAGTGTTGCCGAAAAATCGATAGTTTTGCAATCGATTGTTGAACGATCGAATCATCTAAACTATCGATAGGACAATCGATAGGTCATTACGTGTATACTATCCCAGTAGTTTTGCACTCTAACCAAGTACATATCAGTATCGATGTTTCTTCTACTGCAATACTATCGGTAAACAATAATACTATCGATAGTATCGATAGTTTCGATCGCTGCCGACCAATAAGCTATCGATACTATCCATAGTCTATTCTATTCAATATTGAAGAGTAATACTATCGATAGTGTCGATACTATCGAAAGTTCCTTGGTTGGCAGCGATCGAAACTATCGATACTATCGATATTATTGCTGATTACCGATAGTATTGCAGTAGAAGAAACATCGATACTGATATGTACTTGGTTAGAGTGCAAAACTACTGGGATAGTATACACGTAATGACACAACGGTGGCGGATGACAGACTGAGGATTTATTGGATACCCGCGATACATTACAGATAATATCGATAGTATCGATGGTATCGATAGTATCGATGGTATCGATAGTATCGATGGTATCGATAGTATCGATGGTATCGATAGTATCGATGGTATCGATAGTATCGATGGTATCGATAGTATCGATGGTATCGATAGTATCGATGGTATCGATAGTATCGATGGTATCGATAGTATCAATGGTATCGATAGTATCGATAGACTATCGATATTATCGTGTTTTTTCAACTATCGATAGACAATCGATATTGGCCTATCGAGCGGCAACACTAGTTTATTGTAGGTCTAATAATTTTAGCAACAGTTGTCGATTGCCGTAAAGACAATCTTCGCGTAGGTCTGAAAAAGTCGACGTGAAAGTCGACTTTGCGGTAATTTTGTTTTTTGTAATTACTTATGTAAATTGTGTACTTGAGCCACTGCTGTGCGTCCGTTTTGGCCCTGGCAGAATAGCAGCGTCACAGATTCATCTCTGACATTGCTGAGTCAGAACCATTTCATTGCCGTGGTACAGTCACATAACCACACAGCTGTAGGTACCTACTGTTAATTGCATAGTGCATGCTATTAAGTGCTGTCTATTTAAATTGATTTTTGTTGTTTTTAATTTATGTGTGTGTGTACCATGTCCTTCGAACAAATGATTTACTATCTATCTATGTACCGTACCGTACGTATCGTAACCGAAATCTTTAACAATAAGTGTCCTTACACGAATCGTTCATGGAGCGCCGGGGTCCTATCGCGAGACTCATGATGTCGTTGACACGTTTCTCTATCCTGAAACATAGATACATTTACATACATATTGCTTCTGGATATACAGGGTACACCCAGAAAGGTGTAGTCATATTTTAGGGGGTTGTTATGGAGACCATTCTGAGCAACAAACAAAGCAGTGTCCCTAACAAAGCAGTGTCTCATTTTGCGTAAATTAAGCTTGTAGAGAAGTGAAAATTAAAGTAGCTTTCATAGTAAAAGTTGCTTAGAATGAGAATGGTCTCCATAACAACGTTCTAAAATATGACTACACCTTTCTGTTACACCCTGTATAAAATATGCTTACCGCCCCCGGAGCAAAACAATAAGCAGAGCAATAAAAAAAAAGGTGCTCTGATCAAATCGGATTCATATTCATATTCTTTAATGCACAGAAACTTAAAAAATACATCTACAAGAAATATTATACGCAAAGGCGAGCTTATCTCTAAAGAGAGATTTCTACCAGCAAACCTAGGCAGGACAGGAATGTGGATGCATGAGGACAGTCCTAGTGCGCGATAAAACTACATAACAACACGTAAAATACAGCAACACGTAAAATACAGTACTTACTTATATAAACTCATAGTAAAAGTTGCTCAGAATGGTCTCCCTAACAACCCCCTAAAATATGACTACACCCTTCTGTTACAGCCTGTAGAGCCCGCTGACGGACAGAGGGACAGACGGACAGCGGAGGCTAGTAATAGGGTCCCGTTTGGCACCCTTCGGATACGGAACCTTATAAAGCAACATAGCAACGAGTTGTACTCACCCCTTCTTAATTTTGTTCGGCTTTTTCGTACTATCCGATCGGTGCGGTTGTTTGCTTCTCTGTGTGCAAGAAAAACAGTTTAAAAATACAGAGAATATTTTACCTTTTACCTACATGTACAGGGATTTAATTTGGTTTACATGGATGACATCATACTTATTTTTTGTGTAGAAACCTTGTAGAAACCTAATTACACTAGTTACGAGGTAACAATCTCCAAGTGTGATCGGAACCCTTCGTCCGCGAGTCCTACTCGCACTTGACCGTTCATTTATTATTTCGTGTTATTCAGTTTTTGTTGCTGTAGCCACACCTCGGCCATTCATAATTTCTTTATTGTGCACAATTACATAATTGCAAGGACAAATAGAAAATAAAAAAATCAGTGAAGTGCGGGTCGGAATGAGTCCATTATTGTGCTGCGATAAACTGTAGTGATGAAGGGTTTTTAGAGAAATACAAGGGCCATTGTCACAAGACTCACTCACCATAAGCGGCGACGCCCTCATCGACTGCGTCCGCAAATGATCCTTGAAGTTGCTCAGCGAACTCTTGTTCGCCTGCGAGCGAACTGACAGCAACACGTCGAACGGCGGCCGGCCGCATGCACTCAGCCAGGCGGCGGCTGCGCGCATGCTCTCTAACCCCGCTGAGGAGGTCGAGCTGTTTGATACGCTGAAGCTGTCCACGCTCGAGTCTGTGAACGTATAGCACACAATAAATAATAGTACTATGGACACAGATACTATAATATTATACTAATACAGATAGACCACCTAGAACAACATATGACAAAGCCGAGCTTATCACTATCAAGACATACCTTCTTCCAAAGCGATCATATCCATGAGAGCGGTCGGTGACAGCGGCGATGTGTTTCGAGTGAGGAGAACTTCAAACGCGTTCTCCAGATTCCTAACTCCACTGTCGTATAGCTGATTCTGTAACATAGTCTTTACAAAATAAAAGGCCCGTTTTGACAGATTATTATCTACGCTACGCATTAGGGGTTAAAACGTCATGGGCGTGAACTGTCAAAACGGGCCTTTTATTTTGTGAAGACTTTAGAAGTTTGTCTATGACGGTCGGCATTGGTGGTGCAACATACAAGGTGTAAAATAATTAACGCAAAATAAGAAATTACTTTGTTTTAGGTACAGGCATCATTCTGAGCAATTTTCATTATGAAACCGATTTGATCAGAGCAACTTTATTTTTCACTTCCCAGTACATTTTGGCTTGAGTGAGTCAGCTGATTTGTATGGAGAAGTGAAAAATAAAGTTGCTTTGATCAAATCAGTTTCATAGTGAAAGTTGCTCAAAATTATGTCCCTAACAAAGTAGTTTCTCATTTTGCGTTAATTCATTTACACCTTGTAGAGAAGAGGCAATAAAAATATATGTTCCTCTAAGTTTATTGCTGTGTCACAGGCCCTAATAGGGAGGCTTTGTAACTTCTGACAGGTTGGCCACTACCCGCACTGAGCCAGCGTGGCAGAGTATGGCTCAATCTTACTCGTTTCCGAGTAAATGCCTGTGCCCCTCAGTGGGGACCTCCAAAAATAAAGATAATTGATGTTGATTTTACCTTATGGAATGAAAAAATCTTTGATTAATCACCTGTTACATACATATGATCTGATCACACTATCAGAAACTAGGGGAAAAAAATGTGACCAACCCGGTGTTTTGATTTACTTGTGTAGTTGCATGCATACTCACAATATTTTCCAATTCAACGCTTTGGGGGTTGTTTTCGTTGAAGTATTTCTGTGCTTCCGCCAGTTTGTCCAATGCCTGAAAATTTTGACATTTTGTTTCTTTGTACTTAGCTTAGTTTTGTTTCCTCTTCATGGGGTGGCAAAGGCCCAACTGCGCCCACTTTTAGCCAGTTCATTACTCCATTTTGCTTGACAGGGGCTAGCCCATCGCCACAGATATGGGGTAATAAAGGTTCCCCCACAATGGTTTCCATCTCTGTTAGAATGTCTCCGTACTAGGGATGCAATAATACTTCGACTACTGTGTGAATTAAACCAGTAGCCATGGAAAACAATCTCTCTAAATCCACTATAGCTAGTTTGATAGACAGATATTTGTGCGCCCTTTTTTTCAAGTTGATAAACATTGTACTTTAGAGGTAGACAATAGTAAGTCCACTTTTAGAGGTAGACAATAGTAAGTCCACTTTTAGAGGTAGACAATAGTAAGTCCACTTTTAGAGGTAGACAATAGTAAGTCCACTAGGGGTAGACTCAACTAGACTCTAAAGAAATTCTCAAAAAGTGGATTTACTATTGTCTACCTCTAAGGTACAGTTATTATTTTACATTATCTCAATTTAAAAAAAAAAAACATTGCAATCCTTTTTAAGAAACGGATGATCAGCAAATATTACAATAAACTGCAGTTTACGATTATCGGAATCGGTATTATCCCTACTACGTAGGTACGCTACAAACATTATAATAATTTAATCCTCTTTTAACTATCTAGATTATGATTTAATTTGGACAACTTACATCAGTGTAGGCATTCAAAGACTCCTTGCTGGAGGTATGGGGACCCGCTTGGATGAGGGGAGCCAGCTCTCGGGACACCATGTAGTAGTTGATCACATTGTCCAATGATTTCACTGTCAGCTCCATATCTGAAGGATTGCACAATGGTATTAATGCCATAGCATTCTCATAATTCAGAAGCGAGCAACATTATTTTGCAGTGACATTTCGACCTGCCAAATCACTTTGATCAATTACTGAATAGGGTATAGTATGGTATTTTGAATAAAAATGTTTATAACCTAAAATGTTAATATATAAAGTATCTAAAATTCTAAAGCCTTACTATGATAAACACGTTGCATTTTAGCAGTATCCCCATACAACGGGAGAACTGCAGTCTCCAGCTGCTGAAGCCTCTGTTCACACGCACCGAGCACATTGCACACATCGCTGGCCAGGGCTGAGCTGCGGTTGGCGGCCAACTTCAACTCAAGGATGTTATTCATCTCCTGCAACAGATGTAAAATCTTCATGGTCATCATCAGCCTTTCAAGGAACCCACTTAAGTTTATGCATCCTCATGCATAGGCCATTCAACTTGGTTGTGTGCAACCCGCGTTTTTATCCAATACCGCGTTTTCCGCCTCCAACTTGACTCACCAAACTACAGTTTTCCTTTTTTCCTCTCTATGTTACATTGGACGGTCTGGTAAATGGTTTGCCGTCTTAACTTTAGCCTGCTCTCCTTAAACTTAAAATACTCTTATAGTTTCTGGCCCCACACTAAGATGTTCCGTTGTGGAAGCCAGTAACAATAATGTCAAAAGCATTACGAAGTGTTTACGCCCCTCCGTTGGTTTCGTGTTTGAGATGTTTGTTGGTCAGGATGAATTTGAAGAGATGCTGGTAGGATCTTAGTGAATCGATGATGATTAGAGGCGATTAGAAAAATAAGTTGGTAGAAAACATACCCTCTTCAGCTTCATTTCGATGTCGAACTTTTTTTCGACTGCGTACATGGTTTTGTTGTGAAACACCGTCTTATACAGAGTATCAGTTATCTTATTATCTTGTGATTGTGGTAAGAATGAATTAAATAAGGTATATCGTTAAATATCTTCAGCGAAATCAAAACATTTATCACTACATATCGGAAACAAAACAAAAAGAGAAAACACTTTTGCATGGGTCGTCGGACGGAACGGACTTGGAACGGACGGAAATGGAATGACAATGACAAAAGAAACGTCAGATCAGATTACAATAACCTACAATAACTAAGCCCCCTGTTCCGAGTCACACCAAAATCGATTACAGCGTCTACAAAGCCGTTCAGAGTCAGATTTGGCGATACAAAACGATGGCATTGTAGACGCTCTGTACCTAATCGATTATGGCGCTTACGGCGATGTCACGGAACTCGACTAAAGTGTGATCCAAAATCAGCGCTGCCAAATCGCACGGAGAGAGCGCGCGGGGCGAGCGAGGCCGAGGCCTCGCGAGGAGCGAACGCTGGGCGCTGATGTACAACTCCAAAAAATAGCCTCCACCATGATTTGGAACGCACTTTACTAGTGTGGATCTCACCCTAAATCACAGTCGAGCTTATGGACTCCATAAAATCGACTGTGATCTATTAATGATTTTGAATAACGAGATCAAAAATATTAATGTCGCAGTTGGTTGATTAAATCAGACACTTAACTAACACCCTACTTAAAAACAACATTTAACTAAGTCACTAGCATTTTGATTTGAATAAAGCATCGTCGAAAATGTTTAACAATCTGTCTTACCGAAAGCCAGCGTGTTGGATAAAACAAAATGGCGTCACGACAATTGTGTTGAGTGGTTTTTTGTTTCAAATTTGGTCTTTGACGCAATTGTAAACATGTTGTCGACTCCGCCATAATTATTTTACGTTGCTTTAGGTCACTTTCTGTGCCAATACTAAAGATAGGTTGTATTAATTAGGTCACAACGAAACTTTAGCGACTTGGTTAAATGACGATCCTTAATTAACGGTCTAGGTTGTTAGATAAGTGTCTGATTTACCCAACTAACTGCCCCATCTACACTGAGATTCTATCATTACCATTTAGCATAGACGGTTATCTTCAAAATCTAACCGAGAGAGGGCTCTGAATTAGTTTTTTTTGCATTATAGTTCTGAACTACTGAAGGAAAGTTTTGCTATGGGTATTTAATTTAATCCTTTAGATCGTTATCCTGGCCGGAAAAGAAATGTTTGGCAACTAGCATTTAATGAGGCAAATTAAGAGTTCATCCCCCTAAACCACTCTCACGCACGCGCGTATATCTTCCATTCGATACACACACACACACAAACACACCCTCCCTCACACACACACCCTCACTCACTTACACACCCTCAAACACACACTATACACTGTGCATTTCTGAATTTCTATAATTTTATAATTTTTATAATTTTTTTTTCTTAGTTACTTGTTTAATTCTTGTTAGAACCGTCTCAATATCCAAATCTTACCACAAACGCCTCGGACACGGCCTGCGAGCCATAGATACACGATATATTATTATCCTAGTTATGGCAGCAGTCACCAACTCACCACCATTTTTAAGCATGTATCATTTTACCTTGTATAAATACTTTTTTAAGTGTTCACCCATTAAATTAGGCAAATTAAGTGTTCATCCCCTTAAATAAGTCAAATTAAGTTTTCATCCCCTTAAATGAGGCAAATTAAATTTTCGTCCCCTTGCCTTAAGACATTTAATTGACGTCTTGGTTTAACTCCCGGAATGTAACTTGGTGTGTGTGTCTCACTGACTCTTTCACCAAGACAGACTTTGTGAGCGAGTGAGACACCCACACCACACCACACACAGCAAGCAACATCAATCAAGTTGTGTAAGCAAGCGTAGCGTACGAGCGCACCATACATTTTGCTTGTGTGCTTGTGTTCATGTTTATTTTTTGATTCAGTATCTCACACGAGTCACACGTCGTCGATAGAGGACTATTTAGACCAACAAAATTATGTCATGAGGAAAATTTTCTTAATTTATATTGTCTTAAAACTAAAGTGTTACTTATGCGAGATATTTGCGCAAGACACTTGCTTGACCGATTATTATATTTACTTAATCGATTTCTTTTGAATTCTGTCTGTCACCACAATCGAGTCGATAAAAAGCACATCACTGACTTGTGACGTGCGAGAAATATTTCAAGACGTGGCTGACGTTTGGCGATTTGTCGTCTTTTGCGAAGAGATTCGAATCCGAAATTCAAGTCACTTTCACGGTATTTTCTGTGCTAGAGAGAAATATTCTCTAAATATCTAACAAGTGAGTTTCTGTATAATGTATTTACCTACTCAGATTATTATAAATCGGTCGTATCGTACTGTTTCACTGATCGTGCGTTGTAATTTCAGAAAATGGATCAAATCGCATTATTTGTGGAGCCTGGCAAGCAGTTCGCCAAGGATTCCATCAGGCTGGTCAGGAGATGCACCAAGCCTGACAGAAAAGGTACGGGAAATCCCTATTTTTCATCATAAACTGTACAAACATAGCTCTGCGGCGTTGGCACCCAGCCATACGTATTTGATGTTTCTACCCTATGTTTCCAACCTTTTACTAAATCCTGTATGGAATCATACTCTAACTGATTTGTAATCTTTTTGTAATAATATACACTATAGACATGAAGAAGAATTGCTTGTGATAATTTGTATCCATGGGAGGTTTGACCTAGTTAGAGTAAGCCATGAAAATTTTTACTTACAAAAAATAAGTAGGTATAGTAGACGCCAAACAACTTGAGCAAAATGTGACGTGGTGGGGGAAAGTTTGCGCATGTCCACTTATGTGCAAAAAAAACGACACACTTAAAATTCTCAAAACAAATCGTACCTACAGTATACTGCATGAATCTTAGTGCACAATACTATATGGGTCGAATCGTAAAAAGTTGTACATGTTGAATATTTTTTTTGACCCCGTATTCTTTTCTTTAAAGCATGTACATTATTTGATTTGTTGTTGTTTGTTACATTTTATGGGATGGTACATGATTGTGTTATGTAGGTGATTCCACAAAATCGACGCTATCTCTTGAATTAGTATTTTTTTTATTTTGTTTTCCAAAGGTCTTACTTTAACTCCCATACAAAATTTTTTTGACCCTCCCCCGATTTTAAGGTAAAAACTGCCATCACCTCCAAGATGGGATGTCTGTCCCACATTTTCAAATTAGGATATGTTCTATGATACTTGCCCTACGTGTCTCTAAAAAGATTACGCTAATTGATAACACAGTTATTGTTTTATTATTTTTTAAACATTTGTCCACTTTTTTAATGAGTGTGTAACGTCATGACTGTAACGGTCTTTACTTCCACTTATCGGAATAACCCGGACAGTTACCATACTTTTTTGAGTGGCAACACCATTGATCACGACATGGCAACATTAAAAACAAATAAACAGCCATTTTTTCGCGAAGAAAAAAGGTAAGAGTGGTGGACGAGCGTTTTGTTGCAAAAAAAACTTGGATATTCCTAGTTGGATTCCGAGGTGAGTAAGCATATTCTGTCTCACTTTTATACATCATTATGAAAGTTTATTGTCACATAATCCAATGAAACTACTGATCAGTCCGAGTTTGTCCGCAACAAAAAGATAATATTTATTTTAGGTTAGGTACCACGCTTTTTTTGTCATGAATGTAACGATGTGTAACGAAATGCGTTACGTTACAGTCATGACCAATTCTTAAGTGTAGTCTATACTGTGCACTGAGTTCAATGACTTCAAAATAGGGGATTTTTTTTAATCGTTGGACCTGATAGTGATACAGTGCCTTAAATTTGTATAGTAAAAAAAGTAGGATTAATATTATATTCAAAAGAGTATTTTCTGAAAGATGGCGATAACCACATTTATTTTTAAGCGTACGTTTCGTTCGATTCATAGAATAATAAATTCCAAAAGGAAAAGATCTCCTAATTTCATACAAACAGTTAGTAAGCGTCAGTAAATAAGTCTATTATTATAATTATAATATATTGGATGATTTCAATAAAACTCTGATTAATGAACTATGTTTTATTTCTTTACTGCCAATATGAACTTAGCTTTATAATAGTCATGACTGTTACATTCAGTCATGAACGTTACGATGTGTTATGGTGTCATGAACGTTACTGTACAACTTTTTACGATTGGACCCATATACTTACTTAGTTCAATCGATAGAAAATGAGAAAATATACTGTACCATTTGCATGAGGGACTGAGCGGTAACAGGTGCACAATAACTGTTTGAGACACGCGAAGTAGGTACATTTGCTGCGAACTATACAGATTTAATGCTATGTGGATATGACTATCAAAATAAAACTGTAAATTGTTTAGCGACATTTGTCCTCTTTATTGGTGTCTATTAACAAAGAATAATGATTTGACAAAAGACAAGATTTTTTATGGGATACCTACGATTGAAATTCCCTAAAAATACGTTTTTCCACGTACACCTATAAAACATAATAATATCTCCATCGATAGAAAACTCATCATATACCATCTTTCTGGCTTGCCTTTTTAAAACTAAGTTCGGACGTCGAGGCATTTTTTATCCGTGATTTCACTGCACGCAAGTGTATTGGGCAGCGACGAGACGTGAACTCAAAGCGGGAAACGATGGTTGACCAATAGCGTGGCTAGGCGCGCTCGATGCCCCATACCGTGGTGCGCAGTTTCATATATCAGATGGTTTCTGCGCATGCAAGGTCATTTGTTCAAGTTGTTTGGCGTCTACTATACCTTCCATTTCACCCTACAATGGGACAGTGTATTGGGGTAACCATGAACTAAAAATACTCAATTATTTTGTATTGTGGCTATGATTAACTAAAATAATTGTTATCTTGAAACATCAGGACAAATTAATAAAGAGTGCGTGTGTTATAATAATCTTTAACTACTTCTCATACTTCTTGTAGCAAATCAATCATTATTCATATCAGTGAACATTTAGCTAATATCCATTCACAAAACATTATAGATGATGATGTGTGATGATGTCTTTAACAAAGTACAAAAGGTATTTTTTTGTATTTATTAAACATATTTACCCAGGTAAAACAGATTTTCTTATATTGTTTTACAGTACAATCATTAACCAGTACCCGGCATCATTATCCGGTGTCCTTCTTCTTTGCCTTCTTCACCCAAGGGGATGATGTGCCTGCACCTGGCCCACGAGAGCGGGACCTTTGTGCATTTCTCCTGAAAACTCATTCACCCATTCAAAGACTGACCAAATATATTAACAATCTGTTTTTCATCTTTCCAGAATTCCAAAAGATCGCGATCGCCACAGCTATCGGTTTCTGCATCATGGGTTTCATTGGCTTCTTCGTCAAGTTGATACACATCCCCATCAACAACATCATTGTCGGATCATAGACTGCTCTAGTATTAACGAAATTAGAATATAAATTTATCTCTAAGGCCCACAGATTCGTATATAATAGAAGAATTCTTTTTAATACTTTATTCATATACATTATTGTGGTATCAATGCAAGCTGTTGAATTTCATTAAATTATTCCCTTTTTTGTAATCTGGTTTTCATTTCAGCTATTTCTCTATCTAAATAAATCTACTTTGTCTATTCATAATTTTTACTTGTACCAGTAATATATCACAATAAAAGCCAAAATTGCAAAACTTAACATTTTATTAATTTGTTGTGAATAATTTAAAATAGTATACAAATATCCTAAGCAGTAGGTTTCTGCAGTACGTGGATGTAGAAGGCTGGGTTTGGGACTTCTTGCAGGGTTTTGAAGTCTCCGTAGATCTCGTGGCTGGCTTGGTTGTCGAACACTTCATCCAGCATCTGTGTGAATTTCTTGAGCTTGTGCGGGTAGTAGCAGAGACGGAATTCACTGGAATTAAAACACATACATAAATCTTTTAACATTGCTTTATCGCCTCTTACTAAGTTCCTGCTCTATTGGAAATATTTAAGTCTCATTATCTTACTCAAATTATAATGTTACTTAGACATAATATGGATGGATAAATTGCTTAACGGATTAATTAGTCAACGTGATTGTGGCTACAGTACAGCCAACCTTCATAACATAACATTGTAGCGCCTTTTTCCGTACGGAGTGGCAGAAGCACATATGTGTTTGTTTAGCATGTTTAGCTAGTTATTCACTAGATCTGGGGAGTGCCCCCGCCAAGTCGAACAAACAAAGGCAACAGTACCATAACCAGTAAAGGTACTGGAAGCCATTCAGCGCATATTCGACCCCCCCTAGCTTCGTTGTTGATAAAGTTAGACACCTTTTTTCTATGACCAAGAGAGGATACAATTATGTCTAGACATATCCCCTACACATAGAGATATCACTTTAAACATATTCCTAAGAACTTTGTTATTTACCTTTGTTTTACAAATAGAGAACTATTCTATTCTACTTTTTAGGGTTCCGTACCCGAAGGGTACCAAACGGGACCCTATTACTGAGACTTCGCTGTCTGTCCGTCCGTCCGTCCGTCTGTCCGTCTGTCTGTCACCAGGCTGTATCTTATGAACCGTGGTAGCTAGACAGTTGAAATTTTCACAGATGATGTATTTCTGTTGCTGTTCTATAACAACAAATACTAAAAAACAAAATAAATTTAATATTAAGGGGGGCTCCCGGTCAGTGTGTACATAAGGGGGCGGAAGCCCCTACTTGTGTTTTTTTTTTTAAAATTTTCCCTCACTCCAACCGGGCTCCCATACAACTAACGTGATGGTACGGAACCCTTCGTGCGCGAGTCCGTCTCGCCCGGTTATTCCGAGATAGTGAACTAATTCATCGCTGCCTAAACTTATCTAACCAAAATGATGCAACAGCGTGAGGCTTACCTCCGTTCATTGATCTCCTTATCGGCCGTGGCGTCTATGCAGTAGTCCAGCGTCACTAACTCCGGGCGACCTCCGACTACTAGCACCGAGGTCTTGATGTCCACGGGGTATTTGCACTGCAACATAAAGGAAGCATAGGTAAGTCCGGGGCTCTGGGCGTACGACTTCCAACGTCCTTTTGTCTGATGAGCAGGGGGATCGAATGTGTGAATTTACCTAAAGTTTGTAGTCGGACATAACAAGGAGCAGTTACAATACAACCACTTGAGTTGAACCGGTTTGAATTTAACCTGTTAAATTTGGGGTTTTTGTCTAACCAGTTAATTTTTGGTTTTATTAGTTTTACATGTTCCTTACATTTGAAACACCGAACTATAAACATTTTCAAACTGCTGATTCCCAAAAAAATCATAACTTTTTTATTTTTCAATTTTTCGTAAAATGACTGAGTGTTGTACTTTACATCATGCAAGCGAGGTAAATAAAACATTCATACAGATTGTAATTGAAAGGTGCAGTTAGTTTTTCAAGTCAACTCAAGTGGTTGTAACTGCTCCTTGTCATGTCTGACTACAAACCTTAGGTAAATTCACACCTTCGATCCGATCCCTGCTGATGAGTGACGTTTACAATGGTTGCCAGCTCTATACGCAACTAAATGCAAAGAACCTATCATCAACACAGATCTTTCAATCCTCGTTGGTCAATAACCTGAAGCTACATGCAGGCAGGCTGCCAATGACTGCATAACTTTGAGTTCCCATAAAACTGACGCAACTAACACAAAGCCTTCATTAAAGTCTTTGTAACATTAGGTAGGTTGGACCACAGATACTATAATATTATACTAATACAGATAGACCACCTAGAACAAAATATGACACCGGCGTAAACTGAGATGCTACGGAAGCTTCTTTAGTTCGAGGCCATTATCGCTTGGTGCAGCACCATCGAAAAATTGCAAATACCACGAGATGGCGCTAAGATATATAGGATTTATTCTAAGATTAGCGCGAACTATAAGTATGTTAACTGAAACCATGGCGTTTAGAGTACAAATCTTACTCCTCACGCCATCTCTTTTTTTACGAAGGGTTACTAATTCTAATTTGTATGAGATGAGCACCCTGTGGTTGTACCAAAGACCATGTTAAAGTCTTCACAAAATTAAAGGCCCGTTTTGACAGCTCATGCCCATGAAGTTTTAACCCCTAACCCGTAGGTAATAGAAGCGGTTTTCCTGGGTGCAACTTGTCCGCAACAGTTGGCTCTTATTACCTACGCATTAGGGGTTATAACTTCACGGGCGTGAACTGTCAAAATGGGCCTTTTATTTTGTGAAGACTTTAATTTAGTTTTCAGCTCCAGCATCAGTCCTACATCCATCCTCCATGACTAAAAACTCACGTTATAGTAAATAGACTTCCCAGGGGTGGCGCCACTGTCGATCATGGAGTCGTAGTTCCTATGGTCGATGACGAGAAGACCTCCAGGCTTCAGGCACTTGGCGAAGTTCTGCAGAGCGGTCTTCTGCTCTATCTGCGAGCCTGACTCGTCGAGGAGATGGGCGAAGGAGTTTCCTGTGACGAATATTGAGTTAGATTTTATTATTCTTATATCTCTGCGCAGGTACTGTGGCATGATTCTCGCGCCTTCGATATACGGATATCGAGTCCTATATTGACAGATTCCCATACAAAATAGAACACCACACTCGATATAGGTGTGGATATCGTTTATCGAATGCGCAAGAATCATACCCCTGGAGGTTGGGGGTCAGTGTCATGTTACTTACTAAATGTATAGGTAGGTACTATTATAAATATCGTACCAAAAAGATACAAAATAATCGGTCAAGTGCCAGTCGGACTCTCACACGGAGGGTTCCGCACCAATCGTACCAAAAAAGTAAAAAAAATACGTTTCTTGTATGGGGACACCTTTATTTTTTCAATAATTTGTGTATTTCAGTATTTGTTGGTGGTGCGACAACAGATATAAACATTCTGTGAAAATTTCAACTTTCTAGCTATTACGGTTCGTGCTGAAGGGCCCTCTGACAGACAGACGGACATCGGAGGCTTAGTAATAGGGTCCCGTTTAGCACCCTTCTGGTACAGTACCCTAAAAATCATGTTTCTTGTATAGGGACACCTTTACTTTTTCAATATTAACTACATGTAGTTTCTAAGTTTTCAGTATTTTTTGCTGTAGCGGTCCCGTCCGGCACCCTTCGGGTTCGGAACCCTAAAAGTATTGTCTGGATTTCGGCTACTATCGCTATTTGGTAAGTAGTAGTAGTAGTCGTAAAAACAAAACATCAACCCACACTCCAGTGTGTGGAGTATAGTAAGTAGCTCAATCTTAGGACGACATGGTCACTGTATGTTATTTTGTGTACCAAGTCTTAAATAAAGATTTAAAAAAAAAGTATGGGAGCCCCCCCTAAATATTAATTTAATTTTAATTTAATTATTTATTTTTTAAGTAAATAATATACTCAATATATTGTGAACATTTTAAGCGTCTACCTGCTACCATTATCAATATCGAGCAAAAATGAGCAAAAAAATCACGTTTGTTGTATGGGAGCCCCCTTAATATTAAATTTCTTTTGTTTTTTAGTATTTGTTGTTAATAGCGGCAACAGAAATACATCATCTGTGAAAATTTCATCTGTCTAGCTACCACGGTTCATGAGATACAGCCTGGTGACAGACGGACGGACGGACGGACAGACGGACAGCGAAGTCTCAGTAATAGGGTCCCGTTTGGCACCCTTCGGGTACGGAACCCTAAAAAGTAGCTCAATCTTGCTCGTATCCGGGTTAAGGCCTGGCCTCTCGGTGGGGGAATTTGTGGCAACATCTATTGTACTAGGATATCATACCTAGGCAGAGCACGGCGTCATAGGTGGATCCTGGCAGAATTGCCTGCATGTCACGATGAAGACTGGTCCAGTTGGCTTCCTCGATCACTGGAAATACAAGTTCAATGGTTGATTACAGTCAGAGACTTTTATATCCAATTGACTGCGCCGCCGGGCGGCGGGGGACGAGGTAAGAGAGCTGTCATTGGTCAGCCGCTGCGAAACTCTCTGGCGGTCCGTCATCGATCGTACATAGTTTGCGTATGCAAACGTTTGTTGAATACAATAAACGTTTGGCGAGCCGTATTCCCCCGCAGGCGCAGTCAATTGGATATATAGTCTCTGGTGACATGACATGGCATGACATGGGAACCAACAGCGACGTATCAAACGTGTGAACATCCAAGACCTGAGGATTTTTTAGTTCCTCCCCAATCGGTATTTCAACCAGGCCCCTCGCTTGGGAAGCACGCAGCCCTGAACCACACCTCGGACACTCCATCGAACGCTCGTAAAATAATCACATTACTACTACATAGCCTAATGACATTTGTACACGTGCAAATGTGTGCGTAAACTCGTTCGTTTGTGAATGTGTGCGTTCAGCGCCTAAACAAAGTGTCTCCCGAAGAGGCTCCCCGACTCCGGGGTGAGGTGCGGTATCTGAATCCGCGCGGGGAAGGGAGTGGCCGTTCTGTACGTAGTACTATTATCTCTTCTGTGCCTGAACTCCACAGTGGTCGTCGAAGTACCCTACGGTGAAACCTAACTGAGCTAACTATAATTGAAACAAAAAGTAAACTTTAGAAAAAACCGACTTCCACAAACCCTATTTGATTGGATTGAGTTTAATACAAACTGTAACCCCTTATCCCCCCCCCCCCCTTGGGGAATTAATTTTGTCAAATTCCACATCAGTGCTACCCCACGCTACTAAGGAACCCCTGTACAAAGTTTCATGGCTCTAGGTCCACCGGTTTAGGCTATGCGTTGCCTGCCCGTCAGCCACGCATTGTATTTGTACCTAGTATTGAGCAGATCTGGTGGCCATATGTGGTCTTCATCAGCAGTTCCGCATCACAATATTATGCTTACCATGTGCATTTGCACAAGTTATTATGAAAAACACAAAAATCACTATAGGTCTGCCTATAATATTTGAAGAGTTCCCTCGATTTCTCCAGGATCCCATCATCAGATCCTGACCTGGTGTCAATGGGACCAATGGGAAGGTAAACCCTTTCAAACAAAAAAATAATTTTCCAAATTGGTCCACCCGTTTAGGCGCTATCGGGGAACATACATAAAAAAAAAAAAACAAACATCCGGACGAATTGTAAACCTCCTCCTTTGGGAAGTCGGTTAAAAAGTAGCCAAAACCAGAACTTAGGACACCAATATTACTGCTGTTTATAAATGTCTGTGTGTGTGTGTAATAAAGAAATTATGAAGTGACATTCAAGTGCCATTGACGTTAGCGACACCAACATCGGGCCAGATGAGTTTGCAGCGTTTCACTTACCCCAACTGTCATATTTAGGGTTCCGTCGCTTCTCCCAGCGAGCCTTCAGCGCGTGTTTCAACATCTTGTCTGACGCGTCCACCGACACCACTTTGAACCCTTCATCGACCAGCATCATCGAGTCTACGCTGAAATCAACAAACAAACGTAGCGTCACGACTTATCCCATACGGGGCCAATACTCCGTGACATGACAGGCGAGCTTATCGCTGCTGCTGTATCGTTGTGAAAGTTTGCTCGCGATGTTTGCCGTCTCATCTCATTTGGTATGCATGGTCAGAGCACCGGAATTCGAAACCGCATCTCTGAGTGAAAGCGGTGTAATGTAACCACTAGACATTGGGGTAGTAAGGGTATCAACTATAAGCCCAGATTTTACCAACAATAATTGAAACAAAAAGTAAACTTTAGAAAAAACCGACTTCCACAAACCCTATTTGATTAGATTGAGTTTAAACTGTAACCCCTTATCCCCCCCCCTTGGGGAATTAATTCTGTCAAATCTCATATCAGTGCTACCCCACGCTACTAAGGAACCCTTGTACAAAGTTTCATGGCTCTAGGGTTCACCGGTTTAGGCTATGCGTTGCCTGCCCGTCAGCCACGCATTGTATTTGTACCTGGTATTGAGCAGATCTGGTGGCCATATGTGGTCTTCATCAGCAGTTCCGCATCACAATATTATGCTTACCATGTGCATTTGCACGAGTTATTATGAAAAACACAAAAATCACTTTAGGTCTGCCTATAATATTTGAAGAGTTCCCTCGATTTCTCCAGGATCCCATCATCAGATCCTGATCTGGTGTCAATGGGACCAATGGGAAGGTAAACCCTTTCAAACAAAAAAATAATTTTCCAAATCGGTCCACCCGTTTAGGCGCTATCGGGGCACATACATAAAAAAAAAACAAACATCCGGACGAATTGTAAACCTCCTCCTTTGGGAAGTCGGTTAAAAAGTTATAAGGAGAATAACTAATTCAATTTTTGGATTAATGGCTTCTACCTACTGTGGATCCCTACAGTAATTCCGCCAATATCACGTGAGATGACACGAAGGGGATCACTTTGTACAGTTATCGATATATCTTCAGTCCCGGGGATAACTTGTATGACAAATGACAGTTCAAAATGAGGTGATCTGGAGAATCGTGCTCCTGATCTAGGTGTCACTGGTGTCTATGAAAAAGTTACAAGTTATCCCCGGGATAGTTATTCTCCGTATAAATTTTTGTTGGTAAAATCCAGCCTAAGGGGTTGTAGATAGGTATTACTTTTATAGACGTCATTGTTATCAACCTTCAATAAGAAATCGACCGATCGTAAATTCGTAACTGAGTTAAGTTAAACAATAGTGGAGCCCATCGTTGAATCATTCTGAGTCTCAGGGTCAGGGTCAGGACCAGAATATTGTATGCTCGTATTTATGCCCCCCGATTCTTGCGCTATCGAGATTATCTCCCCAGTCGAGATATCGGTTTACATACTTTATACTTTACTTTATACTTTATTGCACACAAATCAATACATTATGACAATTAAAAATGGAAATGACATGTACAAAGGCGAGCTTATCTCTTATATCTTACACATCGCCGAAATCCGTCGAAAACGATCTCGATTTATTTTGATCTAAAACGGGTCGAGATATCTCGGTTGGTCGAAAGGCTAGTCGTAGGAATAGCTTTTTCTTGTTTTTGATAGAGATTTCGGTATCTCAAAATCGATTTTTCGACCATGGACATGATCTCACGCGCCAGAATTGCCCCCCTGGACCCGTGTAGTTATCTCATTACTTCGAATTGAAACACTATAACAAGTCATTGCACTACAAATGTTGCGCCGGAGTGTTATCTACCGTGTCTAACGTGACGCTGACCCCTCCGGTATTTAAAACAAGGTTCTTTATTTATTTAAAACGTAGAATTTTGCCAACAGTACCTTCTTGATAAGGACTATGACGGATTTGTTCTCCACGTAATGGTCGATCAGTTTGATAAGTAAACAGCTGAACTCTCGCATAATAGTTTTGATTCTTTCATCATTTGGCCGCTTGTTTATAATACGAGCAATCTTGTTTCTACAGAGGGATATCTTTGTAACATAACAGAATAATCTAAAGGGCGCTTCAAAACAATTTTGTATTGATAACTAAAGGCCATAATATGCAAGTCACCTAACTAACTACCTACCTGTAGGTACTAGAAGATGAACCACTGCCTCTTTGTAATATCGTCGCATTTTCCCCATAGTATCATTTGAATATGAGACGAAATAGGAATTACTAGAGAGAGAGAGAGAGAGAGAAAGAGAGAGAGAGAGAGGGAGAGAGAGGGAGAGAGAGAGTGTGTGTGTGTGTGTGAGAGAGAGAGAGAGAGGGAAAGAGAGTGTGTGAGAGAGAGAGTGAGAGATAGAGATATAAGCTCGCCTTTTCCATTATTAAGTGTCTGTATTCTGTTTTTGTGCATTAAAGTATAAGAAATAGGGCTAAACTCATGCTAAACTAAACCTAGACATGTTATAATGGGTTCAAGACGAAGGTAACACAATATTAGGTGGGGTTTATCCTAGGGTAAATCTAAGGATATAGGTACTGTAGTTACCTATATTTTGAATGGAATTGTCACAATAAAGGACTGACCACCCGCTTGAGTTCAGCGGGCGTCCCGCTTCATCATCAAGGTAAGTCTAAGGTAAGACCAAGGTAGACAATATTTGTTAGGGTGCTGGAACATACCCTGTGCCACAAGCGGCGTCCAGGACTTTATTGCAGCCATTCTTCTTCAGCAGACCGATAAGGAAGTCTTTGTAGTTCTGTGTCCTCTCGTTGCTGTCTCCTACGAACTTCTTCCAGATCCTCGCGGCCTGGGGGCATCAAAACCGAAATAAATTAACCCTAGGTACAGGCACAGATACTATTTAAATTATACTAATACAGATAGACCACCTAGAACAAAATATGACACCGGCGTAAACTGAGATGCTACGGAAGCTTCTTTAGTTCGAGGCCATTATCGCTTGGTGCAGCACCATCGAAAAATGGCAAATACCACGAGATGGCGCTAAGATATATAGGATTTATTCTAAGATTAGCGCCACCTAGAAGTATGTTAACTGAAACCACGGCGCAATCGAGATCATCTCCCCAGTCGAGATATCGGTTTTGATAACGCCTAAATCCGTCGAAAATGTTCTCGATTTATATTTATTTCGATCGAAAAAGGGTCGAGATATCTCGGTTGGTCGAAAGGCTAGTCGTAAGAATAGATTTTTCTTGCTTTTGATAGAGATTTCGGTATCTCAAAATCGATATTTCGACCATGGACATGATCTCGCTATCGCCAGAATTGCCCCGCTGCACCTCCCGCGTGTGAAGCAAGAGTGAAAACCGCTGCACACACTGACTTCCGGAGGAGGTATAAATGGCTTAATAAGACTACTCTACCTTTCCGTCAGCATACTGGTCTTTAACTCCCTCGATGGGGATACCCGCTGAGCGGGAGTGGAACACTTTATCCGCTGACATGGCTCAGGTTCGTCCTGCAAACAATATAATTGAAACAAAAAGTAAACTTTAGAAAAAACCGACTTCCACAAACCCTATTTGTTTAGATTGAGTTTAATAAAAATTGTAACCTCTTATCCCCCCCCCCCTCTCTTGGGGATTTAATTTTGTCAAATCCCATCTCAGTGCTACCCCACGCTACTAAGGAACCTCTGTACAAAGTTTCATGGCTATAGGTCCACCGGTTTAGGCTATGCGTTGCCCGTCAGCCGCGCATTGTATTTGTACCTGGTATTGAGCAGTTCTGGTGGCCTTATGTGGTCTTCATCAGCAGTTCCGCATCACAATATTATGCTTACCATGTGCACGAGTTATTATGAGAAACACAAAAATCACTATAGGTCTGCCTATAATATTTGAAGAGTTCCCTCGATTTCTACAGGATCCCATCATCAGATCCTGACCTGGTGTCAATGGGACCAATGGGAAGGTAAACCCTTTCAACAAAAAAATAATTGTCTTAATCGGTCCATCCGTCTAGGCGCAATCGGGGCACATACAAAAAAAAACATCCGGACGAATTGTAAACCTCCTCCTTTGGGAAGTCGGTTAAAAACTCACTAATGAAATAAAACTTTGGAGCTCCCTCACCTACAACAGCTGATGAGGTCAATAAACTGCGGGTCGAATATTTTTTAGCGATCTTTCTTGGGGAAAGTACCTATTATTGAATATTGAATGATTCCCCGAAATGAACATATTTTTCGCCTAAGTAAAAGTACCCCGTATGTGGAAAAAGTGTGACGCTATGCTATGATGTCATATCAGAATACGTTTACGTATCATACTTGACATTCGTAACTCTATCCGCGTATTTCGTCATTCTGTGTTACGTCCTAAGTAATACGTGGGGGGGAAACTAAACGGCTTCCTATCATGTGTTGTTGTGTGTGATAGACGTGGCAACACAAACTAAGTAAACAAAACATTTCCAATACGAGTAGGTACCTATCCTAGAGTCTATACGTTTGTTGATATTCATTGTTGCTGAGGATAGTCTAGATCCTAGATTATCCTCGGCAACGTTTGTTGATATTCATTGTTGCCGAGGATAATCTAGGATCTAGACTATCCTCAGCAACAATGAATATCAACAAACGTATAAATTCTTGTCATAAAATCTTTTTGTTTACAATTTAGGCTCTAAACTCTAAATGACAGTAAATAAGGTAGGTGGTTGTACTTACAGTTATGATGTTCGATCCGGTCCCGCGCACGGTTTACAACAGAATGACGGCTTGATAAAGATTTGCTCTCCTCTCGAGTTTCATCTTGAATAGTACTATTTATGACGCACGGTACTGACCAAAAAATCTCCGATGTATCATTCAAGATCTTATTTTCAACGCAATATAGAATTGAAAGGCTTGAATTTGGTAGAGTGGTATGGCACATAATTATTTGATAAGTTGATAATGATAACACACACAATGGTCCAGTTGGATGGATAGCGGTTCAAAATTAATTTCGCTAAAATTCCGCGAGAATATACGTTGAACATAGTGCTCGCTACAAGCTGTTAGATTCTATAATGCGTGAAGATAATCGAATCTACTAGTATTTTCAAAACTGATCTCAGGAAATACTTGCCTAAGAAATGTCTGTATGTACTTGATGACTTATTTCTCCATTAATGCCTTAGTTTAAGTTAATTTATAAGATTTAGTTTTCTAATACAATGTAAATTGTAGAAATAAATAACCGGCCAAGTGCGAGTCGGACTCGCGCACGAAGGGTTCGGTACCATTATGTATAAAAAACCGCAAAAAAAATCACGTTAGTTGTATGGGAGCCCCCTTAATATTAAATTTATTTTGTTTTTTAGTATTTTTGTTATAGCGGCAACAGAAATACATCATCTGTGAAAATTTCAACTGTCTAGCTACCACGGTTCATGAGATACAGCCTGGTGACAGACAGACTGACAGCGAAGTCTTAGTAATAGGGTCCCGTTTGGCACCCTTCGGGTACGGAACCCTAAAAACTGAAAACTGAGAAAAAATATTATTTTCCTGGATATTACGGCTGGGGCGATTGGTAAGCCCCTGTTAAGGAGAATGGAGTCTTTATTACCTGGCTAAAAGTTTGTCACCCCGTACGGGAAAAGGCTATGTTATTTAGCATCACGTGAAAAGGGTTTTTTTTCCTGGTATACGGCCTTGAATATGTAGTATATATGTATGGTGTGAGCTGAAAACCAGCGTTACGTGCGCTCACTGCTACACGTAACACATGCTGAGCTCAAAACATTTTGACATTTAAACTGTATACACTGTAAACTGTACTATTTTTTCTTAAATCCCTATGCTTATTTGTCAAATAAATATATTTCTATTTCTATGTAGTAATGGAGGAAAAAGATACTTGATACGGAAAAACCGTCATTTTGATACAGATGAGACCTCCCAGACATAAGAGCTTGATTAATACGAGCCTTATGCCCGATTTCACCAACAGTTAAGGGTCACTTAGCTCTTTGTCTTAGCTGTCTAGCGATTGCTTCAGTGGCCGGACTCTTATATTTAAGAGGTCCCCTAGGAGCCTAGTTGACCCTTTAACTTTGGGCAAATCAAAACAACCGCTAGGTGGCCCCTGAAAGAAATAAAGTGACCCCTAAAAATAGGGATCGGCCATTAGTTATTCTGTGACCCGATTTTAAAGGCGTAAAACACAAATAAATAAATTGATAAAAACACGAGTTTGAGAATAAAATCTACTATTCTAACTAGTTGAAATAGACGCCTATCGGTGATGTTCCGTCTCATTAGAGCTATGAGGCGGAAGATATTTCACAGGAACTTTCGGACGGAAAGCTCAAGTCAGTTAGTTGACGCCTCTAGAATTGGGGATATTATCACTAGCGGCTACAATCTCCAGGTCACGGTACACCGAAGCTTTATCACTTGTGTTCTTGTACTTATCTCAAAACTACACTAAACGACAGAGCAAGTATTTCGAACCAGTTTTCTGTCTTCAAACTTACTGCTCTATCTTTATGGGTTAACCTATGTATCTACGGTTAGTCGACATTACTTTATTGAACCGGATTTAAGCGGATTTTAATCAAAGCTATTTGTGTAATTAGTTAGATATTCAAACGAGATCGTATCGTTAATTCAATAAACTTAATAATATTGGAGACGCTGTTCCTACCTACTATGACAGGGTGCTCATCCCATACAAATTAGAAATAGTAGGTAACCCTTCGTAAAAGAGATGGCGTGAGGAGTAAGATTTGTACTTTAAACGCCATGGTTTCAGTTAACATACTTCTGTTAACAGGTGGCGCTAATCTTAGAATAAATCCTATATATATCGAAGTATTTGCAATTTTTCGATGGTGCTGCACCAAGCGATAATGGCCTCGAACTAAAGAAGCTTCCGTACCATCTCAGTTTACGCCGGTGTCATATTTCGTTCTAGGTGGTCTATCTGTATTAGTATAATATTAATCTGTGCTACTATAAAGGCAATACATATTCAGGGTGTAAACAATATTCAATAACAAGTTAAAAACGAAAACTCGATTACTGAAACTCCGCGCTCTAAGCAATGCATGAAATCTTTTACCACAGGGCAGTCTATTTACCTTCGATTGTACTAAATGCAAGCATAACGGCGAACAAGACCTAATAACATATTATCAAAAGAATTGCCTATGAATCCTTTTAAATTTCTTCAGTGTCATGTCCTATAATCTGCCTTTAAACTACACATCTTTATTACAACCTGTAAGTGGAATCTTGTATTTTTAATTATTAACAGAACATAGGTGATGCAAAACTACCATAAAAACAATTCATAGTCACATCTTCCATCATATATTTAAAAATAATATTCCATAGCACAATATCTTGATAACACTTAATTAGAGTCATACATACCACAATTATGATTATGAGACACAAATTCAAACAGTAGAGTAGATTACCGGATTGAACTAGTTTTAAATTCTAAAAGTACAAATCCGAATTGACAGGTACTATTACGTACAAGACAAAACTTAAATGTTTACATTCTGTCAAAATTAACTCGATCCATTTGATTTATTGATAAATCGAAGTAAAATCATATGCAGATTACTGCCCACGATACAGAGAGATCTAGTTTAGGAGTTCATATTGATTGTTCCTAAGGGCGCAAATGCCGTATCTGGCTTCTTGACTTTAACCTCTCCTTTATCGCGGTCAACTAGGGCTGACATTTTCCGTTATAGGTTTGAATTTTATTACCATGAAACTTAAGGTTCAAAATCGCGATGCCTTTAAATGGCAGCTCGCGTGCAATAATCGTGTTCCCTTTGGTCAAACGTCAACTTGAAGTTGACGAACATTCAGTACTCGCACGTCCGTCCAAAGTCCGCGGCCCGCGATTTTCAATCTACCCACATCGAGATAAAGTTCAAACCTACGAAAAAACAGAGCAAAAGATCGTGGTCTTTTGTGAACGCTGGACGTACGAGTACTTCGGAATAGATCATTCATTCATTCATTCTTCTTCAGTGATCGGTATAGAGGTCTACACTGAGCTAACCTCAGATGCTAGCGCCCACGTCCGACGCGTCGATCCCCAGCATCGCCATATCATCCAACTCCTCCTTCTTCTTGTCCACCGACCCATTCTTCTCCCTCTGCACTTGCGCCTCTATCTGGTTCTGCGTCGACTCCTTCCCCTGTTGCTTGTTACCGCCGTTATTGCTGTTCTTGATCTTGTTGTACCGGTTCTTGTTATTCTGTCTCTTATTCTGGGTAACGATCGGGACGTGCGTGTCGTACAGTTGCGGCCTGGGCGGGAACATGCTCATGTTGTTCATATTATTCATGTTGTTCATGTTCATATTATTGATGTTGTTCATGTCGAAGTTGGGCATGAAGTTCATGGGCATGTTGGGCAGGAGCGGGGGCAGGGGGAAGGGCAGCGGCGGGAAGGCCATCTGCATCATGTCCGGGGGCGGCGCGGGCGCGGGCGCGGGCGAGCCGCTCGGGAAGATGATGTCGAGCGCCTCCTGGAAGTCCTTGGGCAGGTGCGGCGCGGCGGCGGTGGCGGCGGTGGCGGGGGGGGCGGGGGCGGCCGGCCTGGGACAAATTACATAACAGTTAGTTTTGGTCTGCGCTGATACCTGTGAATGAAATGCCATTCTACGAACAGATATATCACCGCCAAAATATGGAGTCCGTCATTCTATAGAATACCTAGGCATTGTATAGAATGACGGGTCTTTGTCAATCGGTGAATTAAGATCTCATATACATTGATAATGGCCCCACACTAGGAAAACCTGTGTCATGAGAACCAGAAACAGCGACATCACTATACAAATATTCAAGAACTGGAAGAAAGTTAAACTAAACGTACAGGTGCAGGGAAAATGCCTTGCACAAAGACCCCGCTCGAGTGAACCAGGTGCAGGAACTACTACCATCTGTAGAAAACGTATAGCATGCATGCATGTGTTGTGTACTTAAACAGTATGAGACCAAAAAATATATCTGTGGATGTTTCTTTGCCCTTCTTTTCGCACAGTGGTTTAACGTACACCTTGGCAAGAAAGGCTAGACAAAGAAGTGATGACGACATATGTAACATATTAGAGCACTACTGCGTGTTTTGATTGACAAACCAAATGTGTCCAGAAAAAAACTCTGCAAATGTTGCCATCATTTAGTTCTTCAGCATTTCTTGCCAAAATGTAGAGAAGAGGCAAAAAGACATATTCTTACTATATTTGTAATATCTACAGATTAAAAGATTTTAACATAACATACGATAACATTTACATACAGGCACATACTACTAGGACAGTGTCGTGGGAACCAGAAATGGCGACATCACAAACATGTAAACATCCAAGACCTGGGTTTTTTTTTGTCCCCAGCCGGGATTCGAACCCGGGACCTCTCGCATGGTAGGCAGACGCGTAACCGCTGCGCCACAGAGGTGGACAGTGAGAGCTGCACTCACGGCGGCGGCTGTATGAGTGGCGGCGGCGCGGCGGCCCCCCAGCTCCGTGGGCAGGGCGAGCGGCGGCGGGCCCAGCGCCGCCTGGTTGCTCAGCTGCTCTCGCTCCTGCTGCGCTTTCGCGATCTTCTCCTTGAACTCGGCTACCTGCGGAGGGTTGCAATGGCCATTTAAATTCTGCCGATTAACCCTAAGGGGTGAAGCCAGACGAGCGTAATTTTATGAGTCGTAAGTCGATTTCATACCAAACTACAACTCCTTTTGCGACGCCCGTGTTAACGGAACAGGAGTTTTGTATGAAACCGAATGCAACAGAAATTACGCTACCGAAA